>JAOTQJ010126088.1:0-10378 GCA_025642045.1 Solanum sejunctum
AAATTCACTTGATACTCTAATCATGCACCATAAATATACTTAAGTTCAAATTACACGACATCCACAACAATATTTTCTAATTAGATAATTATCCTTAATTTAAAGAAAAACGGGGTCTAACAAATCTAATGTGAAAAACTTAATCAATAGGAAAATTCTGAACTTGACTAAGTACTAGAGGTCTCTTATGAACCTAATTCACTTCTAATACACTTTACACATAGATGAAGAGCCTTAAAATATAGGTACATATAAGGCATCACTAGGTTCAAGCTTATATATTTATGACGAAAGAATTCGGTACCTATGAAAAGCGTGTGGGTTTTTACAAATATGGTCTGATTTTGGTTCGAAAGTTGAGACTAAGTTTAAATTTATAAGTCGAATTTAGGTCAAAAGTTGAGTTGAATCTCGCATTCAGTGTCAGGATGAAATCCTAAATCAAGGTTGATTTTCATGTTAGAAACTACTTTTTTTTAAAAAAAGAAATTACTCTTTAGCTAAAATAAAAAATATTTTCTAAAAAATATTTTTATTCACTTACCAAACATTAGAAAATTAGTTAGAAATTAACTTATTTTGGAGAAAAATATTCTCCTTCTTACCAAACACACTATAATCTTCTAATTTTTCCTACCCCTAGTTTTTGTTCCAAAAAAAAGGTGGGGGGTGCAAACAAAGTTAATTCTTTTTCTAAAATAGCAGTTAAAATAAAGAGAAAATAGTCAAAAATGCCCCTCAATTTTATTTTATTGTTTTACTTTATCCTCCCCATTAAAATAAGTTTATTTATACCCCTGCCATTAACAAACTCACGAGATTTGCCTCTAAATTGGATGGAATACCCCAAATTATATTTATATGGGAAAAGCGTCACAAATACTCCTCAATTTTGTTTTATTGTTTGACCTAATCCTTGTCGTTAAATGAGTTTATTTTTGCCTCTACCATTACAAAACTTACCACCCATGCCCTTCAATTGGATGGAATGCCCCAAATTAAATAAAATTATCCAGTTCAAGTGAGAATGATCCGATTTTCTTTTTTAACCCGAATTTGACCCACTAAATTTAATAAATTTATACCAAATTAATCTCAAAATTCATCTCCTCCAAACTCATCTCTGATTTATATAAACATGGTCACTTACATTGCCGTATATGGTGGATTTGGAGGATCGAAATACAACAAACATAATTTGTTAATAGATTTTGTCGAAAATATCGGCGTTGTGATGTTGCTTCAATGGCGTTATGAAGTAGCATAAAGAATTCAGCCAAATCTAGAGCAAAGAAGAGGGTGACAGCGTGGTGGATAGCGTCTAGACCATCATCGGAGCTACCAACAACCATCGAAACAATTGGAGAGTTGAAGATTTTTCTTACTTTTTCAAGTTAATAATAATAAATAATTAAAAAAATACTTATTCTTAATGAAATAGAAAATCATCTTGACAAAAATCTCTTCATTCTTTATTTTTTGGGTTAGTTAAGATATTTTCGTCTAAGTAGGGGCATGAGTGATAAGTTTTGTAACGTTGGAGGCAAAAATAAACTCATTTAACCACAAGGATTAGGTCAAACAATAAAACAAAATTGAGGGGTATTTTGACTTTTTTCCCATATGAATATAATTTGGGGTAATTCGTCCAATTTAGGGGCAAATCTGGTGAGTTTGTTAACGGCAGGAGTATAAATAAACTTATTTTAATGGTGGGGATAAAGTGAAACAATAAAACAAAATTGAGGGGTATTTTTGACCCTTTTCCCTAAAATAAATGATTAAGATTGATCTATTTTTTTTTAGATAATCTAACGTTTGATCATAGATTTTTAAATATGAAGTTTCAATATCATAATTTTGAGGAGCTTTCATATTTTTTTTAAAAAAAACATGAATTATGATTTATACCTATAATTTTTAAAAATTATTCCCTTTGTTTTATTTTATATGGTATTTTTTTCTTTCCTTTTTTGTAATTAAAAAGAATGTCATCTTACTATAATTAGAAATATTTTTAATTTTAAAATTTCTCTTACACCCTTGATTAAATATTTTACAATTACACAAATATCTAAGAATTATTTTATACCATAAATTTTAACTTTTGTTTTTAAAAAATATCATGTCATGTCAAGTCAAGTTAAAAGATATCACATAAAATAGAGAGAAAGGATATTAAAATATCCATAAATTTGACATAAATTTATCATTTTATAATAATATCACGATATAAGTCTACACTTAGCCATGGCATGGTACCTAACCACAAGTGACAAATTCTTAGCATATATATCAAGGAATATTTAGATGAGAAGTTAAGCCAAAGATGAAATATGTGCATAAGGTTTTTACAGAATATTAAATTATAGTATTTCTCTCCTCATTAAAGCATCAACATAAAAGCTCCAATTAATTATAGTATTTGAAAAACCCAATCACCATTAACTTTGAAATATGTACCCCTTAGTCCATTTTTATTTTTCACTATACTAAAAATTATATGTTCAATAATATTTGTGTATTTTATAAAATTAACAGATAATTTTATACTTAATTCCTAATTTACTTTTATCATTAATTATTATCATTTTCTTATTATACTTTTCAAGATAATATATTTATTATAATTAAAAAATAATTTGATAAAATTACTCCGATTATTTACTACTTCTTAATTCATATGTCAAGTTAACGGTGAACAACTATTGTTGGACGGAGGAAGTACTACCTCCATCTCAAATTATAAGGGCATCTTTCTATAAATATTTGTTCCATATTATAAGGGCATTTACTAAATTAGGATAGAATTAATTATTTTTTTCTATTTTACCCCACCATTAATTATTATATTAATGATTTTTCTAACTTAATTTAATATACATTGATATAAATAAAGAGTAAAATAATACAGTCCACTAATATTAATGATTTCTTAATAATCATATAAAATGAAAAGTCCCTAGATGAAGGTAATACTAGAAATTTTTGTCGCAGAAAAAATTCTCTCTTTCTCATTCCCCATATTAACATTTATTCATAGATATTAATGTTGTATCACTACACGAATTTTTTGCCCAGAAAATTCATTTCAATAATCCCTTTCTTCTTCCCAATAATTAATATTTATTAATAGTAATCATAGGTATTAAATGTTGAACTCTTCAGATTGTGGCACTCAATAAAATAGTAGAAGTTTAGGAACAAAGCTCCAACAACTTTCCCACTATGCTAGGTGAAAAACTCATGATGCTACATTTCATCAGATAATACTAATTATTATTTTTATTGAGCAATTGTGTTAACAAATAATCTTATATGAATTGTTGAGCCACAAGTGTGCTTCATGTCCAGAATTGATTTCAAGAAAGTAGTTAGGAGTTAGTTCGAAGAAGTCAGTTAGTTTCAAGAATCAAGAGGAGTGTTGTATATATACCAAGTTTTGTATCACATTGATCACGAAAACTTACTTTCAATGAAGATACATTTCTTCTCCATTCATTTGTTCATATTCTTAAAGTTATAAATTGTGTAAAAACCTTCATAGTATTGGAGCCATAATCGAAGTCTGAGTAGATTGTGAATTTGTGAATGTGATTCCTAGATTTTTGACGATCAGAGTGTGAAAAATGTTAAAGTTGATCTTTTGAAAGATGATAGATTTCTCTAGATTGTCCTAGTATGGAAACTTAAATAATTATCTTGAAGAAATATCTAGATATTTTAAGGAAAAAGATAAATGTACTAGAATTTTTTTAAGAATATTTTATAGAAGATATTTGTAAAAAATAATATAATAGTCTAGATTATTTTTGTAAGAGTATCTAGAACCATCCCTAGACAAGTACAAATAGGGGTGGTCTTTGTCATTTGTAACCAAACAACCAAAACAAAAAACAAAGAGTTTTTTTCTGTAACAATGTTCTATTTTCCAAAATATTACTTCTCCTTTCTAATTTCCTCTTCTTTAGTTGAATTTTTCGATTTTAATTAACGATCTTGAGCTAGCAGAAGGAGGTCTTCCAATAATACTTTTCTTCTGTTATATTTCTCTACCCAGAGTCCTGGATAATTAAAGCTTCCGCAAGAATAAGTCAAGAAGGAAATTCAAAATGGGAACTAGCAGTATTAGAGCTACAAAAGAAATGGTTCAAGGGGTTAATAATAACGAATGCTGCAACATTCAGTGGTGGTGGATGTCCTGGAAACTCAAGTTTCACACCAACTATGCCCTGCAATCAAGGTATGAATTATAACCATCCCTTGTTCTGGAGTCTTGTCGATATCAGTGGAGTGAATCTTATATCATTTCAACTTGTTCTATGGAGCAGATCCATTAGATTGACACTTTTTGGTCGAAATAAAATAGGATTAATTGACGGGTCTTGTAAAAAGAGTGATGTAACTGAGGAGTTAAGTGACTAATGAGAAAGTGTTAATGCAATAGTTCTCCCATGGCTTCTAAACTCATTGTCGAAGAGCTTACTGGCAGGTGTGGCATTTGCAACCTGTGCTCAAAGTCTTTGGACTGATCTAAAAGAAAGATTTGATCATTTAGATGGATCAAGAACTTTTAGTTTACACAAAGAAATTACCACATTACAACAAGGAACTGATTTTGTTGCTAGCTACTACACCAAGCTCAAAAATCTGTTGGATGAGTTTGAAGCCTTAAAACCATCCCCTGCCTCTAATTATGATAGGTCAAGAGGCTTTGTTGAACACTTGAATAGATAGAAAGTGTATCAGTTGCTTATTATGGGGTTAAATGACTCATACTCAGGCAAGGAGTCAAATCTTGATGATGAGTCCTGTTCCGGGAATAAATCAGACATATGCAATGATAATAAATGATGAGTGTCAAAGGTCAGTTGCATCAAGTGGTAATACCATAGGACTGAATTCAATAGGTACAAATGGAGTTGATCCTTTGGTGATATATTCAAGGACCGGAAGTTCATACAATGTAAATAACGGAAATAGGTTCAAGAAAAACTTTGGGGGTTATGTGAGTTTTCATCATTAGTAGAATAACTATTATGTGTTAAAGAACATTCAAGGTTAAGACAATGTTTTTAAAATTATCATCTGTTATGATTTTAATTTTTTACCAGTAAATAAGAAACTAAAAATATTTTCTTGTGCTTCAAATTGTTCAAATATATTTTGAAATGAAAAAAATTAGCCTGATTTACCGTATATAGAGAGTAATCAACTCTAAGAGATTCCTTTGTGATTTTATTATAATATTTTTATCGAATTATTTTTTTTAAATATTACATATTTCTTATAAAATCCAGGTTCTACGTTTGTCTCATATACACTTTTCTTAGCAGAAATCATAGCACTCACAAATCCCCTTTCTTGATATTTTTAAAAAAATAAATAAATTAGACTTCTCAACTAATCTATAGCAACATCAATATGCATGCATATCCTTAGATTGTAAACTTTCACTAATTGAATTAACCACAAATAATATGTCATACCAAATAAAAATTTAAAATTTTCAAACTCATATGTTGCAAAAACAAATAACTTCACTTTTAGTTTTCGGATCCTCTCTAACTTCTTATACTTTCAATAAAGCATCTCTAATTTGTGGTGCTTGAAATCTTAATGTTTTAATACTTTCAATATGACTTTCCTAATGAGTCTGTGATAATAATTTAAGAATTAGGTTGGGTATAAAATCTTTTAAAAATTTTCACCGCTTAGTAGAAGAAGCAGATAGTGTATATATACAATGTATCACTCCAAAAAATTATATAACTTTCATAAAAGAATAAGTAATAAAATAAATAATAAAAATGATGAGTACAAGGTAAATGATAATATATGATCAAATTATTAGAAGATATTTAAGGAAGTACAATTTTTCATGTAAGGAAGTTATTCCCAAAAATTGTTCCATTCCCTAGGAAAGTGGGAAAAGTACTAACTTCACTTTTTTTTTAATTCTTGCTTTTACACTTTTATTTTAAAAAAGTTTAAAAATACATATAATTATTTTTAAAAAATAATATGTATAAGTGCTTTTGTTAAGTGGGCGCCCAAAAAATATAGGGCCAAGTAATGACTTTATGTCACGGCCCGGAAGGGTACCTAGGACATGGCCAGAACTCAGAGACTATTGCTAATTCTCAAGTGAATCACTTGACCTCATCACAATCATTTAATTAAGAAATTCTACTAATAAATGGAAGATAAAAGAAAAGTAAATGGGCACATCTCATCATCTAGTCTCAAAGTAATATTATAAATAAAAAGGCTAGTAGAAAGGACTAACTAACAATCTTAACAATCAACATCTGACTGTAGTCTATGAAACCTCTATCACTATCAGGTGGTACCAATGATAGACCCATGACTATTTTAATCAAAATAAAGCTAATCAAATCAAACTCTAAAGTA
Source organism: Solanum sejunctum (assembly GCA_025642045.1). Lineage (NCBI taxonomy): Eukaryota > Viridiplantae > Streptophyta > Magnoliopsida > Solanales > Solanaceae > Solanum > Solanum sejunctum. Next base: position 6,415 of record JAOTQJ010126088.1, read on the forward strand.
AGATGAAGTAAATATAATGAATCCTTCGGAGTGGGGGAGACTCACCAATCAGCTGAACATCCTAGATCCTCAATGATGCGCCTGTTGATGATCTCTTATCCCTGTATCTGCATTATAAAATAATGCAGCACCAAGTGACATCAGTACGTAGAATGTACGATATGTAAAATATCTTAATGAAATCGAAACAGTTAGAAAAATATGAAAAACAATCAACTCAAAATAATAACAAATCAACTTGTCAAATGTTTATCTAAAGCGAGAATAAAGAGTAGACAAGTGACTAATCAACTAATCAAACCTCATCAATGAAATCAGATTCAACTCAATAGAACTCAACTTAACTTATCTCATCACATTTCATTTTATCTCGACTCAGAGTACTCAGGGTGAGAACTTTCTAGGTTTTTTCTTATCCGACAATAATCACTTATGAGCTAGTGATTGTACAACAAACTGTGTTATTGCCACAACCGTTCCATACTTGCCAGGTATCGAAACGAACCGAATCTATGAGGGACCCCAACAAATCAAACAAGTCCTCTATTGTTTTAGGGACTCTATCAAGAGGGAACCCAATGTAATGTGATGGTTCTGATCCTCACCTATGCTTGACTAAGTAGTTTGATGAGTGCAAATTGGATTAACTCTTACTCTTTTAGTCATTGATACTCCTCCCAAGACTTAATGCTCATAAGACAATCAATACAATCAAATCATCTCAATCATCCCATATCAAATCAGCCTCATGAAGGCACTGATGGTAGCCAAATCTAAGGTCTATCTTTGAGAAACAAGAAGCACCCTGAAGTTGGCCAAACAAATCATCTACCCTTGGGAGAGGATATTTATTATTTATCATGACCTTGTCCAGTTTCCTATAGTCAATACATATTTTGAGAGACCCATCTTTCTTTTGCACAAATATGACAGGGGCACCCCAAGGAGAAACACTCAACCTTATGGAGCCTTTCTCTAACAAATCTTTCAATTGTTCTTTCAACTCTTTCAACTCAATGAGGGCCATCTTATAAGGTGGAATTGAGATAGGTTGGGTATCGCAGAGAACATTAACCCCAAAGTCGATCTCCCTATCCAGAAGGACTCCTGGCAAATCCTCAGGAAACACTTCTGGAAACTCATTCACTATCGGGACTGACTCAAGAGTAGAGGACTTGACATCATCAAATTTAACACATGGTTGTAGATACAATCCTTAGAAATCATCTTTTTGGCTCTAAGGTATAAGATAAACTTTTCCTTAGGTGCTACAAAATTACCCTTCCATTCTGGAATCGGTTGATTCAGAAATTGGAACTTAACGATTCGGGCTCTACTACCAATAGAGGAATAACAGGCATGGAGCTAATCAATGCCAAGGATCAAATCAAAATCAGTCATATCTAACTCAATTAGATCAATGATAGTATCCCTATGATGGATAGATACTACACAAGCTCTATAGACTCTTTAAGCTCGAATGGAATCACCCACTGGAGTAGAAACATCAAAGGGTTCTAGAAGACCCTCAAAGGTTCTATCAAATCTACTGATACATAAGGAGTTACAAAAGATAGGGTGGCACTAGGATTCATTAAAACATAACAATCAAGAGAAAATACTCGAATTATACCTGTCACAACATCTGGGGAGTTCTTCTGATCATGACCACTACCCATTGCATACAAATGGTTTGTGGCTCTACTTGTGCCTGACTTAGTACCTCTCTGATTTCCTTTAGCTAGGGGGCTGGTGTAGAAGATTAACGTTGGTCAGCCTACTTTGGACACTCTCTCTGATAATGATCCACTTGGCTACACTTGTAGCATACATCAATCCTCTCACAACATTTACCCATGCGTAATTTGCCACACGTACCATATGGTAGTTTACCTCATGAACCTTGAGCCATACTAGCTTGTGACTAAGATCCATGGGCTCCAACATTCTTAGACCTCTGATCGTTCTTGATTTTGCGCGCTAGTGCACTAGCAGATGATGATGTTGGCCTCATTTGAGACCTGTTACCATTCCCCTTCTTTCTAACCTCATGATCGGATGTTTTAGATTTCTTACTTTTGAACTCCTCTCTATCATGCTGCCTCTCCTCATTAGCTTGTTGCACAAAGATCACGAGTCTCCCAATATCCAATCACTCACAAGAATTGATCCTCTCCCATCTCTTTTCGACCCTTTGTGTAGCCTATCCACATACATTCCCATCCTCCTCCTCATATCAGGAACCATATCCAAAGCATATTAGGACAGTTGAGTAAACTTCAGCCATACTCTTACACAGTCATAGAGCCCTGTTTCAAGTTTAAGAACTTTCTTACCTTAGCCTCTCTTCATTTTCTTAGAAAGAAGAACCCCAAGAAAGCTTCCTGAAATATTGCGCAAGTCAGCAATGGGGCATCCTCTTATCTACCCTTCTTCCATTGGTTGAATCAAAGTCTAGCCACACCCTTGAGTTGGTAAGCAGCCAATTCAACCCTATTAACGTCAGCCACATATATTAGTTGGAACACTTTCTGAAGCTCCTCCCACACAGTTCTCAAAATCCTCAGTGGATGTTGACCTTGTAAACTCATGCAAATTCATCCTCAAGAATTCCTGGACTCTTGATATGTCATGTCCATCTTGTCTATCCCGTCCTTGTCTTATAGCGGGTGCTGTGATAGCCTGGGATAAGGTTTGAATAGCCTGGTGAAGTTCAGCATTAGAGACCTCATCTCTTGGGTCTGTTCAACAGGGATAGCTAGTGCTACAGGTTCCTCATATCCTCGAGGCTCAGGTTTGTTGACATTCTATCTGGCGAGGCATCTTACATCTTTGATGGCTCTTCTAGGAGGCATGATCATAACTCCGCAACGCTCAAAGCACGAATTAGAAAAGAACCTTTCATGGAGCTTAACTCTATCGCACAATTTAGAAGATAAAAGAAGGGAAAATTTTTCTAAATGTCCTATAGCCTCCAAATTATGGATGTGGAGCTCTTTACACTAATAATAAGGACTCGGCTAGACACGGCTTCATGGACTCCCTAGGACACTAAAACTCGTGCTTTGATACCAAGTTTATCATGCCCCAAGAGGGTACCCAGGACATGGCCAACACCCAAAGACTATTGCTACTCCCCAAGCAAACCACTTGGCCTTATCACAATCCTTCAATCAAGAAACTCTACTAATCAGCGAAAGATAAAAGAAAAGTAATGGACATATCTCATCATCTAGTCTCAAAGTCATATTATAAATAAAAAGTGTAGCAGAAAGGACTAGCTCGTAATCTTAACAATCAATATCTGACTCTAGTCTATGGAGCCTCTATCACTATCAGGTAGTGCCAATAACAGACCCATGACTACCCTAATCAAAATCAAGCTAATCAAGCCTAATTCTAAAGCAAGATGCAGTAAATATAATGAATACTCTAGAGTAGCGGAGCTCGCAAATCAACTGAATGTCCTAGATCATCAATGATGCGCCTGTTAATGATCTCTAATCCTTGTATCTACATCATAAAATGATGTAGCACCTAGTGACATCAGTATGTGGAATGCATAATATATAAAATAGCTGAATAAAATCAAAATAGGTAGAAAAACATGGAACAACAATCAACTCAGAATAATAAAAAATCAACATGTCAAATGTATATCTAAAGCAAGAATAAAGAGTAGACAAGTGACCCATCAACCAATCAAACCTCATCAATCAAATTAGACTCAAATCAATAGAACTCAACTCAACTCATCTCATCACATCACTTCCCATCTCGACTTAGAATACTCAAGGTGGGAACTTATTAGGAGTTTCTCTTATCCAATAACAATCAATTATTAGCCAGTGATTGTACAATAAGCCATCCTTGTGTCATGCCCTACCCTAGGGTCGTGACTAGTGTCCGATAGGGACATCTAGACACATGCTAACCTTAAATTCCCAATGAAACCGACCTGGAA
>JAOTQJ010126099.1:0-10377 GCA_025642045.1 Solanum sejunctum
CTTGAATAGAATGAAAGAAATACAGAAATTACTCCTCCATGCCTGCTCTGGCTTCCCGAGAGACATATACGAATAGACGACTTTCAAAAGGGCCTTGATGAACACTACATCATTATCAATCAACTTCTCCACTCATCCATCCAACACCCCACCAGTACCTGTCCTTAAGCCAACGTATCCTCCACATCACCCAAAATCTCAAAGAGTGCTATAACACTAGAGTCACCACACATCCCATCAACCTAGAAGCATGAAGAACTGAACTAACCCAATTCATATACATAGGCAATCCCCAAGCTTCTGCAACCTTACCAACCTTCATCTGCACTATATAAGGACTCACAATCCTCGACTCAATTACCAATCTTAAATACACCTAGACCACTTGGTACCATAGCCACCATCTCCCCCTTGGGAAACAACATACACTCTATCATTCTCTCACCCAAAACTTTCAACTCTATAGGGCGAAATCAAGACCTTGTCTAATCTAGACCTCTTAACCCAAGATGATTGTGAACTATCAAGAACACTATACCACCATTCCCAAAACTTCCCTCAACCTATTTCCGATCTAACCAACTGATGGATCCCACTAGCCTCCTCTTTGCCACCATTATCAACATACTAGGCTACTTAGAGTACTAACCACAATACTAGCCTTATCGGAAAGACTAAAGCACACTCGTATCCTAATCCTTGAGGAATTCTAACCATTTTCTTATTATCCACAATGCACACTTATTCTTTCTATCCACAATGCACACTTATAATACTTAGCAAACAACCTCTCATCCTCCAAGATTTGCAACACTACCCCCATATAATTCACAAGATCAAAAAAAATCAATACGTCATCACTAGAGACCACCACAAACATATTAAGGTAGGGTTTTAAGACCCTATTCAAGAAACTCACAAACACCATTGGTGCATAAGTTAACCAAGCAACTCCATCAATACTTGAAATGCTCACTCCTAGTTAGAAAATATACCTAGGGATATCACCTATCCTCATACACATTTGGAGTCAAAACCCAAACCAAAGACCAATCTTAGAGAAGTGACTAACCCATTGTAGTTGACCAAATAGATCACCCATCCTTAGCCATCACATCACAACCTTATGGGTGCTACACTCATTAGAAACATGCTATGCAAGTTACCCAAACTACCCCAAGATCCTCAACATAGCAAGCTAAGTCGTCATCCCACAGGAATACTTATAATATGCATGTACATACTTTCAAACAGGCAATAGTCATTTTCCAAATTATTTCAATGCACAATTGGGCTTAAAAGCCAAATACCATTTACAATAATTCATACTTAGGTTCAAATGCCAAAATCATAATTTTATAGTCATAATACTAATGCATAGGAATAGCCCATTCATACACAAAATGGTGCAAGCATCCAAAATGCTTAAAGAGCCAAAATCAAAGACATATATATGATCACAATATTGTCATAACCAACCTTTTATCAAAATCATATCGTAAGACGAAATTGGGCTTACCTATAGCATAATTTGTTTTCAAAATAATCCGTACATGAATGCATATGCTATGAACAATGAGGAAATGACAAGGATAATTAAGACTCCATTTAAAAATCAACATTTATAATATGAAGTTGAAGTGAAAATATAATTAATTCCATATTTAAATCCATAGTGTAATGACATGACCTGCCTAAATTTTGCTCTAAAACTGCCCACCGTAACATTAAGCTCTCATCCATAAATAATTTCAAAAGGGGAACACACATACTTATAACTTCATAAACTCAAAGTAAATCCTCATATAATGGTTTAAATCACATTAAAATCGTCAAATAAACACTACCCATGCATTGATAGAAATTTAGGAATCATAATATTCAAATCCCAAATTAAAATAAGTTAAATCTATGTAGGTTTTCTTGAAAATAATTTTGGGTCTCCTTGATTGGAAGGAACTAGGGATCAACCCACATACATATGAATCCTACTAGCACTATAGAATAACACAAGAAATAGTAACTCCTATACCTATCAAACCACCCTACTCACAACCTCTGGTAATAGCCCACTAACCCAAGAGGCTCCTAATATGTGATGAAGTCTAAGGACTAGGCTAATCTCTAATCACCTTCATCTCTGCTACTAGCACCCAACATTCTTCTTTAAAAATGTAATACTACCCTTAAATGATTCACATGCACTACCTCATTAGGGACCGAACCACATTATCATCACTAAAACCACCATAAACCTATTAGGGTAAGGACTAGAGATCTAACTCATGAGACTTATAGGCATAACAGGTGTACTGGTCAAATCAAAGGACACTACCCCAAAATTCAAAATATCAGAAAGGATATTCAAAGCCTCATCTACCACCACCAACAATTCTATAGACAAAATAACTTAGGTTCAATACCTCCATTTCTCACAAGATGACAAATGCAACCCCTTAGAGACCAATTGTACCTTAGGGCATAAAATGGACCTCCCTCCCTTGCTACCATTTAACAACCTCCCACTCAAAGATAGGCTTATTAGGAAATTGAGTCTACCTCTACGGGCTCTACCATCCATGAAGACACAATATGCATGCAACAATTCCATCCCTATAATAACATCCAAATCCACCATGCCAACTCCAACAAACAACAAAGCAAGACCTAATATAATGCAAAACTGGATCAACACCTATAAACCTTCTAGCAATAATACACCCAATAAAAGAATGGACACCAAAGGCCCCCACAACAACTCAAGCACACAAGAAGCCCCAACATCAACTAAAAGAATAGAGAGGAAACAGTGATACTTGGATCCATCAAAATCAAAACCTTCTACTTACCTTCCTTCGCCTTCCTCTTTGAAGTGATATGATCAACTAAAAGAGCAAAGAACATTCATTAGAGGGGAAAGCCCTATCTCGCTTCTAAAGCACAACATTGACTATGAAGAAGGGAAACATTTTCTAGAATGTCTCATAGACTCCTACTCATAGTTATAATACACAAAATAACCATGAATAAGACTCTAATCGATGCGGTGTATTGGACACTGAGGATAAATCAACCTAGTGCTCTAATACCATCTTTGTAACGACCAAGCCTAGGGCCTAGATGTGATCGATGAATGGGGAACCCGAAGGTATCGCAAACAATCCTTATAGCATATCATTACACATCCTTGGTCGTGGAAACAATGTAAAATAATGTAAAAAACATAAACATGGGGAATTGGGACTATAGGAGAGAGACTTATATTTAAATAGCTTGGAATCATAAGTAGGTCAACACTCAAGCATAATACATAACATGCGCAACAACACCTCTACTACATAGATAAGAGTAGGGGCCAAGACAAGCAACTGGGCTCACCCTCATAGTTAATACATACATAAAAGAAAGATAGTCCTAGAACATAGGATAAGAGAATAGTCATTGTACCCAGAATGGAGGACTCACCAAAGGCTAACTTGAACAATCCATCTTGCAACAAGAAGAACCAATAGGAGCTTTGGTTCCTACATGATAACAATATGTGGGCATAGAGTATGCTTTAATATGTTTGAATGTACTAAGTATGTGAGATACAAGTCAACAAGAGATAAGCATCATAATCAAAATGCATAACAATAGGCAATAGGCATAATATAGCAATATGACATGTATGATCAATCCATAAATAAAAACATGCTTAAGTAATTCATGCTTATATAGGATATCATATGTGTAGAAACGACCAAGTAAAATACTAACTACGGTTGGGAGATGCCATTCACACCTGGACACCCTGGTGGCAAGGTACAACACCCCTCACATGGTTGATGTCTTTCACAATTAGACACCCTAGTGGTAAGGTATAACACCTCTCATATGGATGATGCCATTCACACCTAGAAACCCTGGTGGATAGGTACATACCTTTCACATAGTTATCCGGGCTTCTATACCCCCCAGATCGAGCATGGTCTAATGCAACATATTATATATATATAACATGTACATAAGCTCATTTCTTCATAATTTATATCATACTTCATGCTTTGGACCTTCAGTTCCTCAACAAACCATGATTGGACATTTTATCAAACACCTTGGGGGTGTGAAATGGGGGTAAAAGATCATGCAATTTAGAGATGAAATCATGCTAGCAAATCTGTTATAAAACCATCTATCAATACCTTGCAACACCCCAAGACATTCACATCAAAACCCCTCATCAAATCCAACATTAGATTCAAGATCTAGAGCTCAAAACTTGCTAAAGCAACCATACTTTCATGAACTAAAATTACTATGCAGTAAATTTCTCAATACACAAGACCCACATGTAAAATCAACTTTAAATCATGCAATATTAGTAAAAAGAGGGTTTAGGTAACATGGGTGGAAGGACTCAATGGTTCAATACCACATACGTTGACTTTAGAGATCCCTTGAACAAGATTAGAAATAAAGACATGAAGCTTGAGTGAGATTCTTGATGAAATCCTTTATATTGTCTTGAGTTTTGGGACTTGTATTTAGGGTAAAATATCAGTCTAAGTAGTTGAGAGGATATTGGAGAATGTTAAGGATAATATGAGAGTAAAATAAGGCTAAGTATAGGTTAAAAATATTTGAGAAAACTTAGGCCCAACACTTAGAAAAATCTGGACAGATTGAGAAAAGCAGTGCAGAATTTACACCTCTCCACCTCTCAAAGAGGTCGTAGACCCTTACCATTTTTATCTCACTTGAAAAATTTATATTTTGATTCGATCACTCTAAAATCAATGTTAGATCCTCTTTCCCTAATTTGGACCCCTTGAACAAGAATATGAAGTTGGATTTTCAAAATAACAAATGAATTTTTAGATATATGGAAAACAAGATTTCGGGCACTTCTGAGGTATATTTTTGGGCACTTTTTGTGGTCGTTTCACTTAGTCCTTTGTTTTAGTAAGTAGACTCTTGCCTAAATAACTTACAAAATATGTTAGTGAACCCATTGTTCCAAATTTTTGAGCCTCTTATGCACTCATTCTTTCTTGATACCTAGCTAGCTTAGCCTTGTTTTATGAAATACCATAATATTGGCCCTGATATCTCCTTAAACATGTGAACCTTAATGGATGTTGAAATCTTAAACTGAGGGTGGCTTCAAATAGTGGCCCTAGTTTGGGGAATAGATATTGTGTACTTCACCTCAATCTAAAAACCTAAGTTGAGGTGGCCCTTATTTTGGTAAAGTAACGAAAATAAGGTGGTTAGTTGGGAAAGAGAGAAAGAAATGAAGAATCATGAGCTGGGTGAGGAAAAATAAATGAAAAGTGCCTTGAGTTGAGAAAAAATTAGCAAAAATAAGTTTGAACATAAGGCACAGGTGAAAAGAGAAAGAAGGCACCCGGGGAAAACTTGCAACAAGAGAATAAGGGTGGATTTAGTAAAAATGGTTGGGTTATGAAGGTAAAAGTGTTGGTAAACATGGTTGAAGGATAGTTTTTAGTCACTGCTTGCCTAAAATGCCATACTAAAGCCCCATGAGCCTATGTTACAACCCGTTATGCCCTAAAGTAATACAAATCTACTTTGTCGCCAATCCAAAAATTGAGTATAAGGGCAAGCCTATGGTGTTAGTCATTTTGCATGAATTTTATTTGCGAGAATGAGAATGCCTCCACAATCCCTAAATTCTATATGCTTTTTCATTGAGTAAGAGGAATTTCTTTTCTGTGAGTTCATTTGTACTACTTGATTGGCATATGACTATACAAGTGATTGTAGATGGTTGACGCTCCTTATCTTATCATAGTTGGGTTGCCAGATATATCTTGGTGTTTTTATTTTTCTTAGTAGCTTTGCAATATTATTTATAGAATGAAAAGTGGGTACTTGAATTAGAGTAAATGATGTATATGTCATAGTATAACTGCTATATGTTTCTCATTGTCTACTTAGATTGAGTCGTCACTTGAGGACAAACAGTAATTCTAAGTTGAGGGTATTAATGTGCTGTCAAAATACAACACATTTAATCCCAGAATAAGGGATTTTATGAGTTCTTAATGTGACTTTTTATGGTTTTTTATTTGTTTTTGTGTTGTTATTGCACAAAACCTAGGTTGGCATGATTTTGGAAGAAAATTGTAGATTTTTGCTGAAGTATAGGACATACGAGTTCATCTATGAGTTGTAGATCATGCTACGAGTCATAGGGTGATGTCATAGCAAGAAACGGGGAGAAAAAATCAAAAAACTGCTAAGTAGATGTCAACCCTATGAGGCCATCCTATGAGTCATAGGTCTCATTATGACTCGTATAGGTGGACTCGTAGCAATGAACAGAGAGCCAAGACTTTAGATCAAAAACTGAAGGCCTAGACTATGAAAGGTGCATACGATTTGTAGCCCAAGCAACAAATCATTCTAGTGGGTCATACCAGTTGAATCCAAAATGCCAAGTACCAGATACGAGACCCTGATTATGACTCGTAGGTCACCCTACAAGTCATACCAGCTACCAACTGTCTTTTGTGTATAATTTTTAGGGTTAATTTTATAATTACGATAAATACTTTAAGTTAGGGTTTATTTCAGAAGATCCCAGATTTGAAACATTGAGAATTACCTTTGAATATTCTCTCTAGATTACTTTAGGCTTTTAGTGTAGATTTTAATTTTCTCTTGGAAAACCCATTTTTGGGGACTGCAAAGCATACATTGTAACCATTCTCAATCTATCAAGCTTGTCATTTGCAACTTATGGTGTTATCAATCTTCATTGCATTGGGTAAAATTCTCAACTATGTCTTGTATTTGCATCTTTGTTGGTTTTGCCATAGCCATGAATAGCTAATCACCCACAATTTGGGGTTGCAGGAACCATGGGTAGTTGATTTGAGATAACCTAGATTTATTGTATTTCTATAAATGGGGTTCTGCATGTATTATCTATTTCTGCTTATTATGATTGTTGTTTGGTGGTGGCTAACACCAAATCCTGCCTACTATCAGGATCCCTAAGGTAGTGACGAATAAGGAAAAGGGGAGCAAATGACAGGATTGGATTGGTGTGTTCTCATCTAATCAACTAAACCTGACCAAGGGGAGGTTAACAGGGACAATAGGCAATGGTTAGTTGGCACACCATGGTTGCCAACTAAGCACCGTGTTGAAATTCGAATTTTACCTTAACAAAAGGGCTGAAGAACTTAAGTTACTATCCTGCATGTAAAGTTTCAATTGTATATGTTATCTAGGGTAATCAAAAGTCGACAAACCATAGTGAACGCAATTCCCCAGTTATCCCTAAAAGTGAGTGTTTCCTCGTTTAGTAGTATAGTATTTATTTTACTTTTGTTCTTAAATCACAACCCCCCTTTTTAGAGACTTTAGTTATAGATACTCAAAATGATTGATAGTGAATTCCTATAGTCAAGCCCTGTATTCCCTGTGGATTTGACCCTAACATTGGTTAAGTTAATTGCTGATAACGACTGCTTTCTTATTGGACCATGAACATCATCAATTTTTGAACCAATGCCCAAGGTTCCAATTAGGACTATTGGCACTAAGCTCAAGAAAACCAATGTCAGAATTATAACAAAGATGATACTTTCACAGCAGTAGGGGCCAAGATAGAGATACAGATTTGGGGTGGCAGAGCTGGCTATAGAAATGGTCCTTATGTGCCATTACACAATCATGACATTTGTGCTAGTAGTTCTGGAGTTGATAAGATGTTTGACCGTCTATTGAAGAAGACTGAGACACAGGATGAGACCTTAAGAGGGATGAAATATAACATTTCCTGCATTAATCAGAAGATCGAGTCACATTCTGTTGCTATCAAAAAGCTAGGGAAAAAATTTGGCCAAGTGTCAACTCAAATCAACCAGCGTCAGAGGGGTAAAAACAGTTCAAAACCCAAAGAATGAAGGGCAGTGTATGGCTATTTCTACTCGTGGTGGTAGGAGTATCATTGATCCTCCTATGTTGGAGATGATGATGATGATTAAGAGGAGACATTTAAGGTTAAAGATGTTGATATTGGATATGATCATGTTAAGGATGAGGTGAGCGATGATATAGAGGTGCTATAAAAGTTAAAGCCCATTCCTAGACCTTCTCCTTCCTTCGATGAAAAAATCAAAAAGAAAGAGAAGGAAGGAAAGTTCAAGAACTTTCTCTCAATGCTGAAACAACTCTCCATCAGCATCTCTCTCATTGAGGCATTAGAGAAAATGCCAACGTATGTGAAATTTATGAAAGACCTGGTTATAAAGAAATGCACTATGAGTCAAGAGCTCTCCCAATAGTTTCAACAGTGTAGTGTAATCACTACAAGGTCTTTGGAGCAAAACGAAGAAGATCCCAACACTTTCACCATGCCCAACACTATTGGAGATGTGGAGTTTACAAGGGCATTGTGTGATATCGGTGCTAGCATAAATCTCATGCCCTTTGCAGTCTTCAATAAGTTAGGATTGAGAGCCCATACTCCAATGAACATACGGTTGTTGATGGCTGATTGCACAGTGAAAAATCTTGTAGGGATACTTTATGATGTAATCATCAAAGTTGACAAATTCATATCTCCTTCATAATTTGTGATCCTAGATTGCGAGGTCGACTTCAAAGTCCTAATCATCTTGGAAAGGCCTTTCCTAGCCACTAGTTAAGAATAAGTGGATATGGAAGTTGGCCAACTTAGGTTAAGATTAATGACAAAGAAGATATCTTAAATATTTGTCAGTCAATGAAGAGGCCAGACAACCTTAAGAAGGATGTTTGGGTACTTGGTGAAGTCTGAGTAACCAAGTCATGCCACGACAATAAAACATGCGCTATTTCGGAGGCAACCTAAGATATTTGATGTAATAATTGTAGTTGTATTTTGTTTTTAGCTTTTAGACTTGTCAATAGTTTAATTTTTTGCACTTTAGATGTAATTTTGTACATTGGACTGCTTGCATATAGGGTAACAATGTGTTTTATGAAGAATGTGCAGGTGCATGACTAAGTCAGCCATCTTTGGCTGAAAAGGTATTAAGAAGTGCTACTATAGTTGGTTTTACAGGCCGTATGTAAATCTACAACTCGTACACTTTCTCGTATAACACTTTCAGTGAGCAACAAGTTGTGCACTCTAGTCCATGATCTAATTTTATAGCCCATAGATAAAACTATGGTCCCTGAATAAGGCTCGTGTATCCCAGGTAAGTTTTCTATTTATTGGCTAACTTTGGAGGTCTATATGACCAACTTTACGAGTTGTACTAAATTCTATGACTCGCAGACTGGTCTATGAAACCCATCCCCTAAAATTAAGGTTTGGACATTCCACGAGACCATGATTTATAGGCCATAAATCCTCTATGGCTCATAATCAGCGTTTTGTAGAGCCTAAGACCATTAATTTTAGCTGACATGGTCAACTTATAAATAGAGGGGTCAAATTATTTTGCCCCATTCATTCCTTAAAACTACCAAAATTACCCAACCCTTCTCCCCAAGCATTTTTCGACCGGCCACTATCTTACTTTTTCGATAGCCTGTCTAGCCACTTTCGGCGACACCTACAGTTTTACCTGTTTAGTTCCTCCTTCAATTTTTGCATCATCTTCACTTAATTTGGTAAGTTTTTGGCCCTTAATCCTTTTAATTAGTGACATTCAAGTGATTATGGGGAAATTATTTGATGGGTATGGTAACCCTATAGGTGTGAGCATAAATTCATATATATTATTGTTTGTGCTTAAAATTTGAATATTACTAATGTGTTTCCAGTAATTTGATAAGATTAAATATAAAAAAATAATGTCTATAGCCTTGTCTTTGTGTTTGAATGATGTGCTTGAATGCCATATGGTCACATATCATTTGAATTGAATTGACTATGTGCATAAAAATTTGGTGTGTGATGACATGTGTGTGTAATTTAATGCTAAGCCATTCAAACGGGGTCTGTGCGCTTGAAAGAAAAGATGCAAAATGATATTTGATAGGGTTTATGAAAACAATTTGCATGTGGGGTGTTGGGTGCTTGATTAAATTCATGTGGGTGTTTGTGTGTTTTGCTTTGATGTTGAGATCTTTGTTAAAAATATTGTATGGGGTATGTGTTAATAGGCTTAGAAACTCAAGTTGCTCGGTTTTTCAATCTATGAGGGTCTTTTATAGCACATGGAAACTTTCATGAGCCGTAGTTGGCTTCATATGAAATTCAGAAACATGAAATTTCTGAGGACCTATCAGACGAGACCTTCTACTAGTCGTACAATATTCTACTACTCATAGATAGGTCTCGTAGCCTTTTCAAGAATCAAAGATAATACTTTTAATCAATGTCCTTTCAAGTTCCTTAACTTTAAAAGAATTGTGAAAATTGGG
>JAOTQJ010126129.1:0-10376 GCA_025642045.1 Solanum sejunctum
CTACACTTTAGAAGAAATTTACATTTGGTCCCAAACTTTACCAAATTGAACCAATTAAGAACTTACGGGTTCTAACAGAAGGGCAGTGTGAAAAGAAGATCAAGAACATGTTACATAAATCCCTAATTTAAATTATTTGTGTTTTTTTTTTGTTTAAGATATGTTGAATTTGGTGATTATTAGTAATCATTATTTGATGAGTGTGATTTCTGATTGATTTTGATTTTGTTGTATTATAAAAATTTTGTGCTTTTTTAGGGTAAGTTTCATGTTTGCTAAACATTCTCTGTTGGCTTAATCAAATTATTTTTTAGGGAGTAAGATTTATGTAATTGATGGTCACTATTTTGGTACTTATTTATATCACTATAGTGTTTTTTGATCTGAAGTTATGACATAAGTTGATCTTTCACTATTTTCTATTAGATTTTTTTATTCTCCAAATATGTTATGATCTCTTTATTTTTTTTGGTTAAAACCTGTGACAAACTTTATTTGTCATTACTTTGAGGGGTGCTGACTATATTGTTTTGGGGATATTACCTAATTTTTAAATTTTGTTTTTATATGTCTATCATACTCATTCTCTTGCTACATTATTTTTTTAATATATTTTTGGGGGCTTTGAAATGTGCTTTTAAGTTTGCTATGAATTTGGTTAACATGTTGGTTGAATGTACCCATTTTTATTCAACACTCAATATAGGTTAAATGTTCACAATCAATTTGGTCAGCATGTTGATTAACATGTGTGGGGCAACTGTTGACCAAAAATATTATTCAAGAAGTTAGTCAATATAATGGTCAATTGTTAATTAAAAATATGGGTCAGTTTATGTTACTATGTTGGTTAATGGGGGGGGGGGGGGGTTAACTATGTTTGTCAAGAAGTAAGATTTATGTAACTAGTGGTCATTATTTTAGTACTTGTTTATGTCACTATAGTATTGTTGACATCTAATTTTTACCCTCTACGGTGTCAAATTAGTCATCGAGCTTTATTTTTGTTTTAATAATTTTTATACCATTAAACAAAAAAATTAAAGACGAGCGCATGATACCCACGTGCCCCCAATTCCCATTTTCATCATCATCATCATCATCTTCTTCTTCTTCATTTTTCTTCCATTCCAAACAACAAAACCCGAAACCAGACGCCATCGCACCGACATTCACTCGACAACCCTCAACGTCTTTTTCCCCTCTCCTTCATGCGTGTTCTTTGTCAAAGTTGTCATACGCACCAACCACGCGTGCCTAAAAATCCTAAAACCCATCCCCTCTTGTCGAATAGATCCGTTTGCCCTAATTTTCTACTATAAATTCGTCTTGTTATTCACCATTGAAGGGGGGAGGCGATTCCAAATCCAAAAAAAGAGATTAATTTTGGCAGCCATTAAATCTCGGAAAACTCTAAGGAAAACTACTAGATTGGTCATAATCATTTTGTTTCGAAGACCCTCGAACTGATTCCCAAAACTCCTCTGATTTTGAAGACTTTGAAACTAAAAATCCTTTATTGTAGAAGGTATTGACTGGATTCTTTGGTGGTATCGAAGCTTTGTCAAGCTCGTCGTCGTCCCAGTTTCACTGCCCTGATAAAGGTAATATCTCAATCTCATTGTTGGTTTCTCGATTCTATGCATATATAGCGTCTAAATGTGAATATGGTAGCTATATTGAAGTCGTTATTTCTACATTTTGTTTGTTGACTAGAAACCCCTGCTGTGATGGATTGATACAGATGTGTTGTTGTTATTGCATCATTTTCTTGTTAATTCTTTGAACCCATTTTCTCATATTAGCTCAGTTTGGTGATGTCCTGCTTGTACGTCATTGCATATTGGCTAAGGTAATTGCTGCTTTCAACTCTTGTTTACTGTTGCGTGGTTTGAGTGTGAAATCGATAGCATGAGACTTTAGGTTCACTATTTGGGTGTTGTTGAATATTGCAATCTCGTTGTTGTTCGAATGTAGTCTGTTGGTAAGCTATTTGAGTCATTTTAGTTTCATTCAATTTGGTCTATCTTAAGTCGAAAGTTTTAGGGTCACAAATTGTAATATATATGTCTTTGTTTCATCAGAATTTGTTAAGACTGCATAAAATATGGATGTGCTCTCTGTTTGCATCCTTTCGTTTCAAAATTTTACTATCGAGTCAACAGTGTTGGGTTGCTCTTAAATGGATATAGGTTATGCCTCAATATCAGTTTAGCATATGCCAAGATTTGTGCTCTAAAACCAACGTTCTATTATTTTTGTTAAGAGAATCAAAATTGCCTAATCTGGTGATGCAAAGGCTGATCCGTCTTCATTTTGTAATATATGCCATTTGGGTCGTAAGTAATAACATACATGTCTCTACTAAGTTAAACTGCTAAAATATTGTTTAGTTCTTCATGATAGGATGCATGTTTGATTTGATAAGCCAAAAATTTGGTTAAATATTGACATTTTGGCTTCACTCGTAGCAGTTTATTTTGTTGATTAATCTGAATAGTAGCTTGATGTAGTAGCTGTGACTCTCTCATCCATGTCCTCATATGTGAACTAGAGTATACTTCACCTGATAACATAAGAGATGGTTTGTTGTCTTCATTATGTTTGTTTCAAAAGTTAAGTTTCTGGTATAGGTCTGTTTGAGCTATAATATAGGTATGTTCGATCTGTAAGCCAATCTAGTTTGGCTCTGTTATCTTCTCTGTTTATGGCTCAGTATGAACAATTCTTTCTAAGCAACAATTTGAATATGATGTTGTATGATCTTTGGTTGTGTTGGCTTAGAATTCTACAATTAATCGAACAACTATCTGATCCTTTAGCTGCTGACTGTTTTGGTGCTGAAGTTACAACATTTTTCATAAACATAAGTCGAATGTCTTGCTTTTCATTTTGTTTCAAGAGAGTCAGTATAGCTGCGTTATGTTGTTAGTTTCTTACTCATCCTTAATTTTATTTTCTTTACATGAACAATGCTCTATGCCATTTTGGACTCTCCATTTTGCATTCCTTGGTCCATGGAGACCCAACTTTCTTTTTTCGAGTCAGCCCAATTCCTAGGAGAAAGAAGCTATTATATATGAATATACACAACAACATAAGAATAAGACTCAAAAGTCGCAACGAGATAAAGGCCCACTTCAACTCTCTTCTTACATTATTTTATTTATGTATTTTTATTTGTTTAGATGCTAACATTTTGCTTAGTTATTAATTTGATTAAATTCCCCAAAGTTGTCAAAACCGTTTATGTAATTTTATCTAATCTCTTTCTTTTTTTAAAAAATTTTTTGGAGAAGCGTTTGCATAAAAAAAAATAAAGAATAAAAATAAAAAAATAATAAAAAATATAAGAATGTGATTTTATCATGTTTAGTCAATTTGTAAGTTTAGTTAAATGTTTTCAATTTAGTTGAATCTAGTCAAATCTTTTCGAGTCTAGTCAAATCTTTTTGAGTTTAGTCAAATCTTTTCAAGCTTAGTCAAAATCTTTCAAAATTAAATCAATCTCAAAATCAATCAAGTCAAAAGTTAGTCAAATATCTTAATAGTTGGATAATCGCATTTAGCTGCCATTTCGAGTGCGTAAAACCTTCTCGAAGTGGAAATGTAAACCCGAATCTATTCTTTGGATTTTTAAAAGATTTTTCTGTTAGGTCTTTTAAAATATTTAATGATTTTCTAATTATTCATAAAATTAGGTGGCGACTCTGTTTTCCTTTTGAATTTCAAGAATTATTTTTTTCTCAAATTAATTGAGTTTAAATTGATTTTTCGAATTTTGAATTTTATTTCTTTCAAAAAGCCATTTTTCGTGATAACAAGTATGTTTTTGGTCAAAAGTTATGACATATGTTGATTTTTCACTATTTTCCATTAGAATTTTTTAATTCTCTAAATATGTTATGATCCCTTTATTTTTTTGGATTAAAACATGTAACAAACTTTGTTTGTCATTACTTTGGGGGTGTTGACTATATTGCTTTGAGGATATTACCTAATTTTTAAGTTTTATTTTTATATGTCCGTCATACTCATACTCCTTTCGTTTTCCCTCAACACATACATTCTCTCCCTTTCCATTTCTTCTTATTCGCAGAACAAACCCAGCTAAACTCCAAATCCCTCAGCAGTTGCCTCCCCCAATTCATACCTTACGTGGCTCATCCTTGTTGTTGTCAGTACGAAGCCGTTGGAGAGCATTTCCAGGTGTCTCAATCATATGCTTGCCCTCATAGATCGACGGTCGAATCCTAAAATCAGTTGAGGATTCGAGTTATCCTTATCCTCCTTGAAGAATTTGAATTCGAAAATCCCAAAAATTCAATCCCTAGATTTCCCGTTTTGACCTGGGTTTTCCCCCCTTTTCCTAACCTAAATTGCCACTATAAATTTCCCGATTCCCTTCACTGTTAAGGGGGACCAGTTTTTGATGTTCCAGTACACTAAGATTTCTATTTGAAGAGTTAAGGAAAAGTCTCCAGAAAATTTGTTCAATTCTGAAGGTTCCTGAGTTGGGAATTTTCGTTCTCAAAGCTGAACGGTTCTCTAACAAAGCTTTGTTTGGTGTCGAGTTCGGCTCAAGCTCAAGGTCCCAGGTCGCTGCCCCGGAAAAGGTAAAAACTTTACCTCTATTCATTTTCTGTATCTCTTCTTTAGTTAATAGCCATGCCAGATTCTTCTACGTCTTGCTTTAATATGAGTTTGCCTTAATCGAGTTCAAGAGAAAATGTTTGTTTATCCGAAGTATCGTTCTGATGCATTCATTATTGTTTGGATCCTATACATGGTTAAAACTATTCTATGTCTATGTGTTTGAAAGCCTCGAGAGTGTG
This sequence comes from Solanum sejunctum, assembly GCA_025642045.1. NCBI lineage: Eukaryota > Viridiplantae > Streptophyta > Magnoliopsida > Solanales > Solanaceae > Solanum > Solanum sejunctum. The sequence continues at coordinate 4,836 of JAOTQJ010126129.1, forward strand.
TTCATCATGTGATTTTGAACTTTAGTTAATTTTGAAATGACAGTCGTGGTTATTGTGATTTTTGCTTTTTGAAGGTTAATATGAACATGTTTTCTGCTTGTTTAGTCTTAAAATGGGTGTTTATTGCCTGGTACTGTTGTCTAGTTTATATATCCGTCTGTCTCATCTTGGTCATTTGTTAATTTTCATTTTGAAGTTGGATTTTGAGGTACACTCCTATCCCCATCCCCACACCCCTGCTTTAAATTGTTATCCGTGTCTTAAGTCGTCATTCATTTTAGTCTTCTAGTCGTATTTGCTTTTAATGAATGGTCTGTCGATCTTGGCATCAAGCTTAGTTGCTGGCTGCTTCTTTATTGATCTACAAATGTCATTATATGGTGTTTCAATCGGCTTTAATAGCCTCAATAGTTTACTAGAGTCATTGGTGATATGAGCGGAGTTATAATATTCGTTTGGTTTTAACTGTAGGCATAACTATGTAGCTTCTTTTCTTTGGACTATTTATCTTCATTTCAGCTCTGTAAACATAAAATGACAATTTCTTTGCTACTTCTCCCTTTACAGTGATGGTTGTTAAATCATTGGCCTGTTATTTAGTTCATTGTAATGCATTTATTTCGTTTCAAAGTCTCATTCTTGATTGAGAGTTAAACTGGACCTAGAACTCAATTTTAAGTTCTCTTAGCTGCTGCCTGTGCTCTTTTGGACTTGCTGTTATGACACTGTCGTGATACTCTAATTTGTTCTTCTCTGTTCTGTTTCAATCTTGTACAAGGTATTTGATTGTAGACTGAATCTTAATGTTGAGTTTGTTTTACTGTTTTTGTATTGGTATTGTGAGAAGTGTTCTTGTTTAATGATTAGTTAGCTTTCCTGAGTTATGTTTTGGCTTTCTTGCTAAGTTTGCTTTTCAACTTGATATCAGCTGATACATTCGTTTATTCCTTATGTGCATTCTACGCTTGAGTTTCAATGTTGATATAGAGTATTGAAGATGTTAGTTGATATATTAGTTGTATTTGTTAGCTGAGTTAGTTAGTAATTAGTTAATTAGTTATTGATTAATTAGGACTAGTTATGGGAATCAATCCCATGAGATGCAGGGATAGTGTAAGTACCATAGTGCAAATATTCTTGTATATATACATACACACATGTGATTACTGTACAGTTTTAATGAAATAACAAAACTTCATTTTACTCTCTCTCTCAAGTATACTTTCCCCTTTCTCGTCTGAACCCTAAATCCAAAATGGTATTAGAGCCGGACGGATCCAAGAGGATCTGAAGAGCGTAGATGATTCGCAACCATTGACGATCGACGAAGCTCGACAAAAATGGTGGCAACAGACACAAACTCTAATGCCGCTGGGATTTTGCCTGATACGGTTGATGCGGTGGAGAAGAATAGGAATCATCACCTGTATCTTCATTCATCGGATACTCCTGGGAGTATATTGACCTCAGTACAACTCACAGGAGCTGAGAACTACTCACTTTGGAGTAGATCGATGCTGATTACACTCCGCGCCAAGTCCAAATTGGGATTTGTTCTCGGAACGTGCAAGAAATCGCACTACAAGCCTGAGTTGGAAGAGCAATGGGAGAAGTGCAACACATTTGTCCTCGCATGGATCATGAATACCGTCTCCAAGGAACTACTAAGTGAGATTGTGTATGCCTCAGATGCAGCGATGGTTTGGGCTGACCTTAGCGAGAGGTTCAACAAAGTTGATGGATCTAGGAGCTTTCAGCTTCATTGAGAAATTTGCACCTTGAATCAAGGTAAGCTATTTCAGGATATTTTACAAAAATGAGACTTCTGTGGGATGAAATTGATGGTTTGGTGCCTCCACTTGCTTGCAATTGTGACAAATCCAGGACATATGTCGATTATATCCAATATTTGCATCTGTTTGCATTTTTGATGGGATTGAATGAAGTGTATAGTCATGTGCGCAGTCAAATCCTCATGATGAACCCTCTGCCCAATGTGAGTAGGGCATATGCCATGATTATCTCTGATGAAAGCCAACAAGTAAATGCTGGATCCAAAACGAATGGCGAAGTGAATGAATCCATGGCAATGTATGCTGGAAAAGGGAATTGTTATGCAGGAAGGGGAGTTCATGACAATGCAGGAAGTAGTGGTCAGTTGGCACTGTATGTCAGGAGAGGTAACAATACAGGCAACTTCAATATTCACAGGCAGAAAATAAATCAATTTTGTGATTATTGTAAGATGCAGGGTCACACTAGAGACATGCTACAGACTTGTTGGTTATCCAGCTGATTGGAAATTCAAGAAGAAATTGGTACCTAATATGGTTCAAAATAACAGAATGCAGGTGAATCATGTTACCACTTCCAAAGATGAGATATACCAGAGGGATGAATTTGCTCCTGTGGTTCCTATGATAAAGGAAAAGAACATGGAATCTGACTCAATCATCACACAACCTGTTTTTACTCCGGGATAATACAACAGGATTTTACACATGTTGGAGAAGGAAGAAGCCAGATCAAGCTCAGGCAAGGAGCTGGATAACATGGCAGGTATAACAACCATATCCAATGTTTTATCTGTTAGTACTGATAGCACACGGAGAAGGGTTGAGAATGTGCAAGGAAGTTGGATAGTTGACTCAGGTGCTACTTCTCATATGACATACAAGCTGAATAAACTTTGCCACACACATAACTGCGAAAATAAGGTGGTGCATTTGCCAAATGGTGAAACTGCACCAGTGTCACATACTGGCTCCTATTATACAGTTGATGGGGATATGTTAGATAATGTATTAGTGGTTCCTGCATTCAAGCACAATCTGTTATCAGTGTCTAAATTGACAAGGTAATTAAATTGTTCAGTTAATTTTTTCCCTGAGTTCTTTGTGCTTCAGGACCTCTTTAGTGGAAAGGTGAAGGGGATTGGTAAAGAAGTTGATGGACTGTATTACCTACCTGCTGCATTGCAATGTGAAGAAGAAGGCAGCAGAAATCAAACAATGTTGGTGACAAAGCACTCTAGTGCAGACACTCTGCTTTGGCATAACAGACTGGGGCATCCTTCTGCAAAATTCTATAGCATATGTTCATAGATAGTAGTTTCAATGGTAAAAGTGAATGTAGTAAGTGTTCTGTTTGCCCTCTTGCCAAACAGACTAGATTACCCTTCCCTTTGAGTATGTCTAAAACATCGGTTGTTTTTGACTTGGTTCATCTTGATGTGTGGGGACCCTACAAGATTGCTACTCATAATGGTTTTGGATTTTTTCTGACTATAGTTGATGATCATTCCAGAATGTGTTCGTCGTATCTAATGAAATTGAAAAGTGATGTGTTCTCAGTTTTGAAATCCTTCTTAACATTAGTTAAAACCCAATTTGATAAAAATGTTAAAAGGATAAGAACTGATAATGGAACTGAATTCTTCAACAATGAGTGTTCTAGTTTACTGCAGTCTCTTGGTATCATGTATGAAAGCAGTTGTCCATATACTCCACAACAAAATGGAGTGGTTGAGAAAAAACACAGACATATACTTGAGGTGGTTAGAGCAATCATATTTCAAGGCAACATTCCCATCAGGTTCTGGGGAGAGTGTGTGATGTCAGCTGTATACTTGATCAACAGACTTCCTACTCCAGTGTTAAAGGGCAAGTCTCCATATGAGCTATTTCATGGTCACAGGGCAAAGATTGACCACCTCAGAACTATAGGTTGCTTATGTTATGCAACCAAATTGATCAAGCAGGACAAATTTGCTTCTAGAGCTGAGCCTTATGCTTTGCTAGGATATTCACCAACTCAAAAGGGTATCTATTATACAATTTATCTCAGAGAAAGCTCATCATCAATAGAGATGTCATATTCAAGGAAGATGTATTTCCTTTCAGACAAGTACTCAGCAGGCAGAAGGCATTTTTCCCAACTGAACATATTGCTGCATTAGATGATTTTGATTTCCCTGTATGTGATGAGGACAGAGAACTGCCTGTGCCCATTCCTGCTGCTGATACAAACCTGGAAGATGATCTTGCAGTCATGAATGATGATCAGTCAGAACCAGTAGGTGATTCTTCTGAAAGACCTGCTGATCAGTCAAGTGATCCCATTGCTACAACTGATTTTGTGGTCAGAAGAATTGAGGAGCTTCCAGTCAGAAAGTCCAGAAGAAATTCTCATCCCCCTTTCTGGATGAAGGATTATGTGACTCATAGAACTCATCATCATTCTCAGAGTAACTATGTTTCATATGATAACATTTCATCCAATTATAAATCCTATCTGTCTGTATTTTCCACAGAAGTTGAACCTAAAAATTTTGAGGAAGCAGTCAAGGATAACAGGTGGATACACGCTATGCAGCAGGAAGTGAATGCTCTAGAAGAAAATGGCACCTGGAAAATAGTTCCACTAACTGCAGGGAAGAACATTGTTGGCTGTAAATGGGTGTACAAGATCAAATACAAAGCAGATGGCCAGATTGACAGATTTAAGGCCGAACTAGTGGCCAAGGGATACAGCCAAACTGAGGGAATTGACTACCAAGAGACATTTTCTCCTGTTGTAAAGATGGCAACAGTTAGATCCATCATAGATCTGGCAGCTGCTCAAAACTGGAATATTTTTCAGATGGATGTCTTCAATGCATTTCTGCAGGGAGACCTGCTTGAAGAGGTATACATGGAGCTGCCCAAAGGTTTCTCAACTGTAGAGAAGGGGAAGAATTTTGTATGCAAGCTGGTAAAGTCTCTCTATGGGCTTAAGCAGGCCTCAAGACAGTAGAATGCCAAGTTGACTGAAGTATTACTACACTCAGGTTATTCCCAAAGCCATCTGGACTACTCCTTGTTCACAAAGAAGAGGGATGGTGCAATGGTGATAGTGTGTTAATATATGTTGATGATCTGTTACTCATTGGTAATGATGCAAAGTTGATAGAAGAAACCAAGCAAGTTTTACATAGTCACTTTAAGATCAAGGACTTGGGAGAGCTTAAGTATTTCCTGGGAATTGAATTCATGAGATCAAGTAGAGGCATACTGATGAATCAAAGAAAATATGCACTGGAACTGATAGCTGAAGCAGGTCTGGGCAATGCCAAGGCTAGCATGACACCATTGGAGTGTAATCAAAAGTTGACCAGTGTTGAGTTTGATCTAGAAAGTGTGTATGAAGATGTCCTAAGGTATCAAAGGTTAGTTGGTAAACTACTCTACCTCACCATCACAAGGCTAGACATAGCATTTGCAGTCCAATCACTAAGTCAGTTTATGCAAGCACCCAAAGTGTCACACTGGAAGGCTGCATTGAGAGTGATTAAATATACAAGTTGGCACCTGGACAAGGAATGGTTATGAGCTCCAGTCAGAAGCCTCAACTGAATGGGTATTGTGATGCAGATTGGGCTGCCTGCCCCAGTACAAGGAGATCAGTCACTGGTTTTGTCCTAAAATTGGTGACTCTCTCATCTCTTGGAAGTCTAAGAAGCAACATACAGTCTCTAGAAGCTCCACAGAAGCAGAGTATAGA
>JAOTQJ010126150.1:0-28555 GCA_025642045.1 Solanum sejunctum
TTTCTGCCCACATGCTGTCCAACAATTTCAGCAAGCATAACTAGTATCTATCTCTTATTTTTCATGATGAAACTATATTAAATACACAACTATAATTACTTACATTTCTTTTCAAGGCTTAGAGGCTCCTTAATAACCCTAAAAGAGTCATTTGGATACTTCACTAGGTTGAGAAAAGTTGACAGGAAACTTATAGAGCAAATCTGATTTTTGTGAGGTCAAGTTGGGAAATGACATTTAGGAGCTATTTTGACCCCTTTTTATAGTATAATTTGGCGGACCTAATGAGGCATTATCAGCCCTAATTTACCAAGTAGGTGATGCATCTCCTTTATACTTTCATTTGGACCTTTTGGGGCTCCAAATTGGTTGGACTTGGGCTGCCTATTTTCAGCTTTCTTGCGCACTTGGGTTGGGCCTAAAGTATCCAAGAACTTGTGATGTCTTTGGGCTCTTTTGATTATACTTCTTCGGCTGATCATATAGCCCATTTATGATGCTAAAACATGGTCTAGATTTACACCCTTAATACGGACTTTATTCATAATCAAACTTGGACAAATTCGATGTCGAGCCTCATCTCCATTTAGATAGCAAATTTAAGCTAAGCAAGTAGGTGACTCACCTGATAGCTTACTAAGTCCTACAAGCACCTCAATTCTTTTAATTCATTTAAGGCCATAATCTACTCCATTTGACACAAAACATGTATACACTAGACCTCTTAAGCGTTAGATGCACATATAGCCCATTAACATATGATTCAAGCACTATTGAAAATTAGCGCTAATTCGACCAAACCATGTCATGTTTCCTTTGAATTGTGCTAGTATAGTAAGGTGTGGGCTGTTACATATGGTGCTCATCGGAGTACTACTGGGTTCTCCTCAACCTTAATCAAGTTGGCATCAAATGTACATTAGACCTCAATCAGGTAGTCCAGCTAGTGTAGACTTGCTATCCCCAACTCTAGGTAGAGTTTGTAGATCACGCACAGAAAGGGGATGGAGGTAGACCTCCTCAGGTCCAGCTTGTGGATCTGCTCAGCAATGAGGCAAGACCAATCTATCTTGTAGTCATCCAAGATGTTAGCAACTAGCACTGCACGGTCTAATGTCAAAGTATTATCTACAACTGTCAGCCGAATGCATGCTATGACAATCGCCTACCAAAATTTGGTAGGGAAACTGAGAGAAGCCATAACAATAGGCTCTCGGTGAGTGGCAACCCAAGCAAGCTCTGGACCTTGCTTTGCAATTAAATCGGCCACCCATCTCATCAAGATGGCTCTGCGGTCTGCACCTCTCATCAGGCTCAAGTCCTTGGTCTACCCTAATGTGTGTCAAACTTTACTGTGGCTCTAGGGGCAGGGAACTCCGGCCCAAATAGCAAAAATGAACGCAAGTCTCTGAGATATCCACCTTCCAACCCCACAATCTGGTCTGTATCAGTCTAGACTAAGCAAAGGGTTTCTTTCTCTTGGGAAAAGTGCTTTGAATGGTTATTGCGTAAGATACATAGAACTCACTCACCATGGTCAGCCATTAGAGCCCATATCATCTGATAGTGTCTTGGAGATCAGGGACATGGTCTAATCTGGCTGAGATGGCCTAGGGCTCCTTATAAATAGAGCAGGCTGGCTGCCTCACTTGGCAGCCTAAACTCACTCTGTATATATGTTCCTCCTGCTCGCTATGCACTATCAACTAGTAAGAGTGTCTGGTAGAGATGGTGATGTTCATGGTGAAGCGAAGTACTCTATCTCCATCTTGTCATGGGAGCTTGACTTTGAGATTGACTACTCTCTAGATAGAGTCATCTGCATAGAGCTTCTTTGGTCGTAGTCTCCCTTGTCAGACTAAGGAGTACACACAACAAGAGCCCGAGTATGCCTAAGTCTAGCGGCAACCCCTGTTTGTGGTCTGTCAACATCTGGGTCAAGTCGAATGCTGAGCTCCTTTAGTGATCCATTGAGTGTGGAGGTCTAGTCCTCCCCCCAAGGTCTTATCTCTGAGCCTCCTCTGCATAGCCTTGATCTCCTTACATCTTGTTTTTTGGGCCATAGTACCTAAAACATGCATAATGCAACCTGTGTTAGGCCCACGTTTCATAAAATAAAATGCAAGAACATGTTAGACTTATTTCCAAAATGATCTACGAAAGCTCTTTTATGGTCCCTTGTGGAAACTATGAGTTGTAGAAGGCTTTCGTAGAAATAGTGCTCATAAAATTTATTCACTAGAAGCCATCTACGAGACAAGGTACGACATATAGAGGGTTTTATGAGTCATAGATTATTCTAGTGTATGAATGTTTTGCAGGCAGGAGTCAACGAGGCATGTCAATGAGTTATAATATATTTATGACTTATAGAAGATCTAGTCTGATGGGTACTCAAAGACTTCAGGTTTTAGAAATTTCTTAAGAATGGAAATTATGACTCGTGGGATGTCCCATGGGTAATAAAAGACCCTCACAAACAAGAACATTCAATTATCGGAGTTTCTAAGTCCATTAATACGGACCGCATACGACCTTTAAACCTATTCTAGTAGCACAAAAGAAATACGTACACACCCATATAATTCATAACACAACACTAACATCCCAAAATGATAATTAGCACATAAAATCCATCAAAAAGTATTAAGCATGCTTCCCCAAACCTTCCAACCCCATATGAATGAATTAACATCAAAATTATGAACCCATGCCATGATATGCCAAATTTAAAACACATACTTGGCTTATTTCATATGGTGAGTGATTAGATGGGTGTCACACATCATCCAAAACACACTACAAGACACTTATACCAAATTGTGATCCTAAATACATGTTTCAAGAATAGGCAACTACAATTCAATTATCAATCACACCAATATTCTTACATAGATTTGTGTCTTATACCCGATAAAAGTTTTCAACCTAATCATACAATAATTTGCAAGTCAATGGTTTTTGAAGGACCAAAAACTTACCAAATCGTGTGATTAGTTTGTAGAAATTGAAACAGGTAATGAGACACTAGAAACCCTAGGTTGTCAAAAACATTTGCTGGAATATGCTGGTGGTTGCTGCCATCAGTGCTCAAAAGATTTGGGGTGGGGTTTTTGGCCAGCTTTTTTCATAATTAGGGAAAGAAATATGGTCAAAATATTTTCACCCCATTATTTATAGTTTGACTAGGTCAGTCAAAAATTAATAGGCCCTGACTCTATGAAGCCCTAATTTTGGGCTATGGAGTGTTTCACGGCCTGTAATGGTTTTGTAGAAGTTCCTAACCCTAGTTTTGAGGATTGGGTTTCATGGACCAGTTTATGAGTCATACAATAAAGTATGACTCATAGCGTTGGTTATCGAGAACCCCAACACTATAGTCAAATAACTCAAAAAACTTACTTAGGGTCAATTAGCCCTATCCACGACCCGTAGTTGTTTCTATGAGCTAAAAAGTTGGCTCATGAATAGGAGTTCATAACATTTTGCTCACTAAAAATGCCTATGAGATGTTGTATGGGTTGTAGAGTGATATATCGTTCATAGGACCAGTCGTAGCGACACTTTTTGATGCCTTTCAGCCAAGAGTGGCTAACTTAGCCATGTACCTATACATCCTTTATAACACACACTATTACCCTATGCAATTAGCCAAATGTCTAAAATTAACACTAAAATGTGAAGAACAAAACTACCTATAAGTCCAAAAACTAAAAATAAAGATATAACTACAACTATTAAATCTTAAACCTTGGGTTGCCTCCCAAGTAGTGCCTGATTTATTATCGCAACACAACTTGGACAACTTGGCTAATCAGACATCACCAAGTGCCCACAACTCATTCTTTAGATCAATCACCCTCTTCATCTGGCCTATCAGACTCTTGTAGACAAATGTAATATTGTATAGATATCTATGTAGATCCTCTAATCGTAGGCTCGCAAACCACCCACGATTCTGCAATATTTGAAGCTACCTACTCGAAGACACTAACTTTGTGTTCGTTGGTAGTGGTAGCAACACAATAGCTTTAGTCACCTCCATAGCCAAAGGGTTCAGCTAATATTGATTCCATTGATAAGCGTTGCCATTGAAATCCTACGATAGTGGAATAATTCCCTCAAGAAGATATGGATTTTCATTGCTGGTTCAGAGCTACATCTTTTGCATTGTTGGCGTTATCCTTGGCCTTTCTTCTCTAGCTTCTATGGATCTCTGGGTCAAATGGATTCATAAGTATACCTTAACTTTGTATGTTGGGCATGCACTACACTGGTACTATGAAAGAAATCAAAAACAACAAAAAAATGTAAAATGAGGGAAATAAGGATTAATTCACAAATCACTTGAATTAAACAAGTCCATCCAAACTCCATGGCATCGACATCAAAATCTTGATATCGGTCGAGATACACCACTTTTTTTAGGATAAAGTAGTGTTTATCAAGATATAGAACCTAACAAGGTTAGGGTCGAACCCAAGGAAATATGGTAGGTTTAGAATAATGCTATTCTGCAATTTGGGTTTATTAACCAACTTATCTCCCCGAACGGATGTTTATAACAATAAGTAAAGAGGAATCCTAAGTAATATAAGAGTTTAAGCAATATGGAGAGAAATTAGGGTATTGTATTACACATGATTCTCTAACTCAATATCACCAGATAACTTAATTCCTTTCTAGTATGTAGCATGTAGAACGACAAGTTAAGTTCACCAAACCCTTTGGCCTAGGCGAGAGGCAAATTTCACTATGTGACTTGGTCCATCCCTGTAGTATAACATTACCAACCCTTACCTATTGTTCTAGTCAAACCTCCCCTTGGCCCAGTTCGGTTGATTAGCTAGAAACATCGATCGAATCCTGTTAATTAATCTCTTTTCTTATTCATTTATACTTTGGTCTATTCAGTAACACTAGATGGGTTCTATTATTGGCTACCACTACCAAACGTGAAAAACAAATAGAATTAATTAGTACATATATGCACACTTTTCAAGAATTATGAATTATTCGATTTTACCTTGTTAGTTCTTCTTAGTTCCCACAATCTTAGTTGTGGATTTAGCTACTCGTGGTTTGTGCAAATGCAAGATTTATGAATTTGAATAAAATGATAGAGTACTTACACAATTGTATTAAGCACAAAAAAATCCAAAGCTTCTAGACTTGGATTCTATGAAACCATTCTATGGCCCGTAAAAGATCTATGGCCTGTAGGGTTTTCATCTGATGAAACTTCAGAGAGCCCTCCCTCTTTGATCCTTAGGGTACGAGACCTAATCTATGACTTGTAAAGTGTTTTATCACTCATATGCATATTTATAAATCAAAATTCAAAAATCTATCCTTCACAGGAATTGTACACGAAACCTCCTTCACAGCCCATGGAATACTCTACGTCCCGTAAAGGGTCACTTGAATCCTCAAAATCAGCAACTTCAGCATATTCTTCCCAAAATCAATGTCAACCCTGAAATCCTACAAAACAAACAAAAAAACACATCAAACCCATAAACATCGCATTGAGAATACACAAAATTTTAAGTTTTAAGCATCAAAAGGGTTGTATTTTGACAACATATCATGTACGCACAAGATTGGAACAATATTTACAAAGGATATCTTCAACTCTCCAAATTGAGAAATGGCGTGAAAGCTTCAACCCATAGGCTTAACCTTATTCTAAATCAGAGTTCATTTGATTTCATTCCAGACTAAGTTCCCAATGGACTTTGTCTAGGCTGTAATGTAGAGTTAAGATTGGATACCGTACCATGTGAATATTAGTGGTCATCCCTCCTTCAACTCGACACATTATTTACATGCTCATAGATTCTTTTGTCCTCAGTCTTCTTTCTCTCCTATTGACACTTCCTTTGCTTTTGATTTTTCATCCTAGATGTCTCCCCCTTTTGCACTATCTTTCAATAATATTTTTGGAGGGTCCTTTTCTTTTAAGCAATTCTTTTTCAATTAATAATTTTAAGCGTTTTCAAACATTTTTCTTGTTTTTATAATTTCTTGGACTCCTTGCCTCTCTTTCTTTTTACTTTTTCTTTCCTTAACTCTTACATGGGAGACACCTCCTATTTTTACCACCACCCCCAACTTTGGCCTTTGGACATCACTTTGCTCATTTTATGCTCAAGGAGGCATTGGTAAGGAACAAGAAGGAATTTTCTTTCACAAATACAAGTCAAGGCTATACAATTACCAAAGAAAGGATCAAGGATCAAAGGGGTTTCACTAAGGAATAAGTTCATTGTCATTGGAGGTCAATTATATCAAAGTGGACTAAAATGAACCAAAGAAGGCCTAAGGTTCCTTCCTAATCTAGAATCAACCAAATCACTCTTCAAAATAAATGAGGCAACTTCTAGATGTTATAAAACATGACTTTTAACAAAGATTCCTAATCTCACAATGGTGAAATGGATTTGCATTCAAATAATGGCAACATACTCACAACTTACGATCATCGCATATCCAAGCTCAATCACTCACATAGTCAACTCAAGATGTATCAAATATATTCATGAATTGTTTTATCAAGAAAAAGGACTAATTAGTGAGTTATTACATGCTCCTTGTCCATGGCACCATCCGAATCAAAGATATGAATTATCAATACTCAGATTGGTGAGGACTAGAGACATGTTATTTGCATTTGTATGGCTTTCCACGTATGCATGGATTTTGCCATAAAATAAGAACATCATTTAGAGGCATGTTATTCACATTTGAATGGATTTTCACGTATGAATGAATTTTGCCATAAAATAATAACATCATTCACAAATTATTCATCAATTCAATTCAAAAAGAAGGGAATTGAACATAGAAAAACAAATACTAATCTATTACAACTCAAATTAAAATTATTTACCAACCAAAAAATTAAAATTGTCTCAAATATTCATCAACAAAAACTAGAAATGTCTCATCAAAAAACTAGTAAATAAATCATTATCAATAGTTGTAGGTAACTTCCAAGTGCTGATCCCCTTATAAATAAAAAGCATTCTCCTCAATGTGCAGGGAACAATAATAATTGACCTAAAATGAAATAATGAGTGTTAGAATCCCTTTGATCCAAGCTAGTATTGTTATAATGATGGTGGTGGTTCTCTAGATCAATCAATGGACTCTTGGGCTCGGTCTTATGTACACCAAATATGCCTATAATGAATGGCTCTTAGAGAGACGTCATTTTCTTTGTGTCCATAATACATCCTTGTAACCATGCCAAATCTTCATGTTCTTCATAGCTAGGCTCAACTCCTAATTCTTCCTTATCAGTCTTCGAGGTGCCTACTATATTGACTTCTTTATTGCCTTCACCCAGCATATCCATAACAATCACATCATCAGGAGCTGCATTTATGTCAACTCTAGATGGGTCCTGTATTCCATCCCAATAAGAACTCAAGTTTGTGGACTTTAGAAATGACATCTCTTTCTTCAAAGTCAATGTTAGCTTTTGTAGATGACGTGCCTTCACAACCACTATTTTTTGCTCCACATAAACTAACCTCTCTTGCAAAGTCTTTCTCATTATCCTCAATCATCACAACAAGCCTATCCATCTTCAGCTTTTATTCCTCTATCAACTCCCATTTCTTGGTTACAGCCTTAATATGAGGGCTCAATGATTTGGCGGTGGCCATCTCAATCAACTTGGTCACATATAACTCAACTCGAGTAGCACAAACATCAACCACTTTTGTTAACCATATAATACTCAAAATAGTATCCTTAATTATCAGATGTTGGTCATCATTATCCAAAGGATCAAGGTATGCCTTAGTGATGGAGTTGAAGAAGTGGTCATGGAGACATGAATCTGCTTATCCTGTGGTGCACCACCTAGATCAGTCAATGACCTCTTGGACTCGATATTATGTACACCGGATGTGTCTATCATGAATGTGTCTTTGAGAGACTCCATTTTCTCTATCTCCATGATATGTCATTCTAACGATAACAATTCTTTATGTTCCTCGTGGCTAGGCTCAACTCTAAATTCTTCCTCATTAGTCTCTGAGGTGTCTGTACATTGACTTCCTTATAGCCTTAACTCAGGTATCCACATCTATCACATTATTGATAGCTGCATTTATGTAAACTCTAGATGACTCCACTAGTCTATCCCTAAAAAAGCTCAAGTTTGTGTACTTCAAATATGCCATCTCTTTCTTCAAAGTTAGTGCCTTCACTATCACCATCTCTTTTCTCCACAAAAATTACCCTCTTTTTTAGGCTTGCCAACTCTTTCTCATGATCCTCAATCATCACCTCGAGCCTATACATCCTCACCTTTTGTTTCTTAACCAACTCCCATTGCATAGTTATATCCTCAATGTAAGGGCTCAATGGTTCGGCAGTGTCCACCTAAATCAACTTGGACACAAATGACTCAACATGAGTAGCTCGAACATTAACCACTTTGTCCAACTATCCTATACTCAAACAAATAGTGGCATTAGTTATTGGGGGTTGGTTATCCATAGCCAGAGGCTCAGCCTGTGCCGCAGCGGAAGTAAGAGGAGTAGAAGAAGAAGGTAATGAGGGAGAAGAAGAAGTTATACCTACCTTTGGGGTTATCTCTATAGCATCGGACTCAAGGGCCTCAACATCAATTACTAGTGTTTTTTCTATCGGCTTCTTCCTTGCCCTATACTCCTCGTCCCTTTGAAATAACACACTCAATTCTCTAGATATCTGTGGATGTTATTGTAGCGCAATGACCTAGTTGGTCATTTTTTTGTATTATCTGTTAAATTTACTAGTTTTCCCTTTCATAAGTCCCTTTAGGGCCTACTTTGAACTATTTGAATATTTACAATTGAAATCCTAAGTTTTAAAAATTGAAAATATGAGTTTTGTCTTTTTGAAAGCTTATTTTATTGAAAAAGTGAGTTTTTGTGTCATTTTTAGTTTTTGAGAATGGATCAGGGATCTATTGGTTTCATTAACTCCAAAATGTCAAAACTAAACTATAGGAAGTTGCAGAACTAATTTGGAGTTAAAATGAGGTTTCTAGGCCCAAACTTGTGATGTTAGTCATTTCTAGAACCAAACTTTGGTCAGCATTTAGAGTACAATCTTGGATCAAAATTTTGACAGTTCCTATAGTTTCGGATGGTTAAACTATGGGACAAAAGGGTCTCATCAAAATCTTTGGAGTTTTTGAGGGCATTTTTAGTATGAATTTTACACTGGTTTTATTGAATTGCATCAGTAAATGTGTTGTGGAGATGTTGGAATCAAATTGTAATGATTTAGTTGATTCCAAATCACTATTTTTGGTATGTATACATATAAAGTTTATGAAATTCTGAGTTCAAATGAACTTAGGGGATCTGTTCTGAAATTTGGCAATTGTTGGTGTGGGGGTATCTGGTGCAACCCATTTTTGTTCTTCCCCTTCACGGACAAACCTATACCTTTGCAGAGGCATGTGGATTTTTCTTCTCTACATCATAGAAAATTATTTGCCTTCATGGAGTACACTTTTGCTGCATCAGTTTTAAAAACGTAAAATTCCTCATTTTCACTCTATTTTCAATATTTCAAGCTTTGAGGGATGACTTTTGAAGACAGTTTTCAGAGAAATCTTTTGCAAAAGTTTTTTAACATTGTTTTGATTAATTTTTATGATTTTTATCTTGATTTTGACTTGAATTTCATGATTTTAGATGTCCAAAATTGAAGATTTTTGGTTTATGATCTTAAAACTTTAAATGATGATTTGTCCATTAATTTGAAATTGATTTTAGTGGAATTTTCACCAGCGGATTCCATTGTGCATTTAGAACCTGATTTTAGAGTTAGTATTCAGATTCGAAAACTTTGAATTTTAGTCCTAATTTTGATCATTATACCTCTAAGACAAACCATGCCAATATGGATATTAAAATGTATCTATTGATACGTAGTATCTAATTTTGATAGTTGTTGAGGAATTCGGGGATCATTTGGAGGCTTGAGTTTATTGAAATCTTATCCAAGTGTGGTTTTGACATCAAGGTAGGTTCGGTAATCCTTTTGGGACTAGATTTTGAGTTATTGTACATGCTTATGTTATATAGAATGAATTATGAGTTGATGACATGATATGATTGAAATTGATTGGTGTATGATGTTGGTTATTATAACACTCCATATTTTCTATATGTTAGTCCAATCTATATGACACTAGACATAGACTTCTGGTATAGGTGAGAGACTAAGCTTCTTTTGTACAAGTCTTAATAATTTGAATTAGATCAAGAGCCATTGTGATATCCCTCATGTTCCAGCGGGTATGAGTCCTAGTTAAACTCAATGAAAGCATTTCAATTCGAGATAATAAGATATTATTTGAGTTTAAAGTCTAAGGTGAAGCATTAAGACACAATATATGAGCTTAAGGTTTGGAAAATGAGATAAGATAATGAGCTACTTGATTGACTTAATGAAGCAAGTAGGTGCATTACCTACTTAGTCTTTTTGTCCAGCCTAAAGGGCCAAGTAGGTGCACCACTAAGACTTGTTTGACCATCTTATAGGACCCTAGATCACTAAGCATTTAATTGAAAAATGTTGCCTAACCCAAGTAAAGCAAAAAGCGAAAAATGGGTAGCCAAGCCACAATAAGCAGAGATCCATGAATGCCCAAGCTAAAATGCTGAATAGGTGCATCACCTACTTGGTAGATTATGGCCAAAAATTAAGGAGGAAGTCGGCCAAAGTTGGTCCCTTTAAAAGGGACTATAACCAGATCTTTTTAGCCATTATACTTGAGGAAAAATCTAATTTCTAAGGTTCTCTTTCTTTGCCTTCTATCTTCATATAATAGCCATAAAAACCCTAAGGGTGCTTGAATATTATCTCTTATCTCAAGCTAGGATTGAAGGAGGGTTCAGGCCTTGGAAGATATAAGTTAAGAGATAAAGAATCCCTCACAAATAAGGTAAGTTACTGCACTTTTCTACCTCTCTTGTGATTGAGTTAATTAGGGGATTGTGTATGTGTTAATAAGGTTGGAGCGATCCTTTTTACATGATGTAATCTTGTGGGAAGGTTTGATGATGGTTTGTGCATGCTGGAACAGCCATGGAGGGGAGTCCCCTTTAAATTCAATTGTGAGCTCATTTTAGAATATAAAGTGTAATGTTAGTAGAAATGCATGAGACAATGCTTGGATACCATAAGTTCACATTATTCCTGCTACATATGATATTTAAGGGTTGTTTTATATATGTGATGGTACGAGGTGTGATTACAAATGCAATTAGAGAAGAAGTTAAAGGAACACCCTTAGTTTAGTACTTATGGGCTTGCTGCCCGGGTATAATTTGTGGGTGTGAATGAGATGCCTATATGTGTTTATTCACGACTAATACTAGTTTCATCACCTACTTAATTGTAGATAAATATTTGGAAAAAGGGATGTTACATTGCATTGATAACAAGGTGGAATGACAAGGTATGTAATGCTGTCCAATTCCATATTCTTTGGCATGAAATCTAACACTCGCGTCACTATCAACTAGTAAGCTTCCCAAGTTCTATTTCAATAGTGGTGGTATTGTTTACTGGTAAATCTGTAGTTTTGCTCTTTCAAGTACTAGCATGAGGAGTCCATGTTCACTCATAAAGACAATTGTGGCATTTATACTCCTAAGTTGTACGTCAAAGTTCCATTTGATTGTTATATTATAGTACTACCTTAAATGAGCATTGTCCTATCTTATAGTACTGGTACCTAGTTCTAAAGCTCTAAAATTTATTATAACCACTAGAGTAACAGTATCCATGTATTACGAAACAACCTAAAACAGTGTTCACAATGTGTAGGTGGCAGCCAAAGGGCAAAAGCCTAACAAAGGTCGATCTCACTTGGTTTATAAGGGTGGAAGCCCAGGTGTAGGTACTCCAGCTAGTATTCCTTTGGTGTAGGTACAAGTGATACTCAACTAGTTTTGGTGATGTCACGATCCAAGCCTAGGGCCTAGACGTGACACGGATAAAGAGAAGTCTGAAGACAATCCAAACAAGCCTGTTGATCGTAACATACACACATCATTGGTTGCTGAAGCAAAAATAAGCATAAACAAGGTTCAAGTATAAAAGGGGAAAACAGGACTAAGGAAAGTCTTTGATAATCATAAAAGCGTAAACAATCAAGCTTAAAGCATATACATACATAGTATCAAAAAACACCTCTACTTTAGAGATGAGCGGGACCAATACACTCCCTGAGCTCACCCTAATAATAATAAGTATTTAACATAAAGGTGTCTCAAATATAACATGAAATAAGTACATATTATCCTCGGAATTGAGGACTCACCAAAGCTTTCTCCGAAGTACTGAACTAGTCATGTAGAAGAGGATTATTAAAAGGAGATCTTAATCCTACATGGTGATATCATGTAGGCATAGAGTATGTGTTAGTATGTTTGAATATACTAAGTATGCGGGATGCAATGCAATAAAGATAGAAGCTATCATATTCAAAATGCACATATATAGGCAATAGATATAATATCAGTATGACATGTATGATCAATGCTTATAACAAAACATATATGTAAAGCATCTAAGTTGGATAATATATCATACAAATGTGGGAGGAGACCTTACGGACATAGACCAAGTAGCTAAAATTTGGAATCCAAGGCATAATACCCCATCGGTGTAGGTGATCGGGCACAACGCCCCCCACGAAGTATGGTCTACTTGCCAAGGCAAACCAAACATGACAAAGTGCACTAGATGAATTCACCAGTATAGCAAGGGTAAGTATAATCCTATGTTGGCACATAGTTTAGAGTCTAAAGATTTTATGTAAGGACCCCTTGGGCCGAGCCGCCATCTAAAGTACATAATCAGTGTTAAGTCTAATTTCATAGAATACTTGAAATAATCATAAGTTTAATAACTTGTAAGAGTCATGAAACATGATTTGAGTAGCTCTTTAAATATGTTGACCTCTAATGGTGAGCCTAACTTGAGACATGAGTGTAATAATAATGAACCATTGCATTAACCTGAATGGCTCACAAGAGGTCAAAAATCCTGAAATAGGGCATAACTTGATACTTGTAAGATCATAGATAATTTTCATAAATTGAATACATGCTTGAAAGCCTTTAATTATCATGAAGTAACTTGACTTGTAAATTATGTAAACAACTTGAGAACTCTTGTCATGTAATTTCATCGAACACATGGTGGGTTCATGGTACTTGTTCAAAATCATGCTACTCAAGAGTAAGCAAGATGAGTAAAATCAATTCAAAATTAACCTACCAACATTGTAATAAAACTCCAATTTGGGTATAGTGAAATCCATATCAAAAGTTCCCCATAGTCCATGATTTTCATAGCTCAAATCATGCACAACCTCAATAGACATTAATCAACTCATAGTATAATCGTAAATTAGACATTCATGCATAATGAACAATACTTGAAAAAACCCAACATAACTAGCATTCAAAATCCATAATAAGAGATACACATAAGTCATACAACTTGAAATAATGAAATTTTCATAAAAAGAGAAGGTTGGACGCCAGGGGTGAAAAGGACCCACGGATGAACACCACATACCTTAAACTTGGATTTTCTTGAGATGAACTTAAAGGAAACTTGAAGCTTGGATTGGGTCATAGAGTTCAAAAATTGATCTTGAAATCATTGAATTTGGATGAGAGATTTAATAAAGACTTCGTGAGGTTTTTGAGAGGATTTTGTAAGATGTAGAGTTGAAAAATGGCTAAGTATGAGAGATTTCACATTTAAATGAGCATGAGGCTATTATTCCAATGCCCTTGGATGAAATAATGAAACCAAGGAAAATTTTACATCTATCTCTGCCCCAAGCTCCAAGCGGACCATATGCATAGTTCAAAATGCACAAAGGCATGCCCCAGGGGCATTACGCATTGGGTGCAGACAACTACTAAAAATCATAAAATTAGCAAAAAATATTTTTCACTACGGGTCTTCTAAAACCTGAGTTATACCCATTTCCCACTCAATTTTGTCCCATGATCAAAAATATGAAACCAGTTTTTCGAAATCACGCATGAATTTTGAGATATATGAAAATTACTATTATTGGGCTTTCCGAACCACGTGTGACATTTCAGTATCTGTCCCTTCCCCGAATGTCAAAGTAATTATAAAAGAGAAATAATTCTGGAGTTTTTAGCCCAACATGAATGAAATAAACATTCTTAAACATCATTCTCAAAAGTCACAACATGAATATCAAAAATCACTTTAAACTTGTTACCATGAAGATGAGTATATGAAAAAATGGCATGAGGGCTCAAACTTAAGACTTGAATTCAAATATGGGACACAATTTATTGCCTTCAGCTTGAGTAGCGTGGAAGAGGTATGGGTATCACTTTTCATGTCAGCCTCGATTTCCTATATGGCACTTTCAACTTGTTGATTCCTCCAAAGGACCTTAACGAATTCTACATCTTTGTTTCTCAACCTTTACACTTATTTATCCAATATCTCAAAAGGGACCTCCTCATAGGTCAAATTATCCTCCACAATACCCATAACCTCTAAGGGTACTATGGCACTTTGGTCACCAACACATCTCCTCAACATAGACACATGGAAGACCGGATGAACCATATCGATCTCCATAGTCAACTCCAATTCATATGCAAACTTACTAACTCTACTCAAGATTCTATATGGTGGTAAAAACATTCGGCTCAATTTACATTTACTTCCAAATTGGACAATACCCTTCATGAATGAGACCTCAAGTAAACCCAATCACTAACCTTAAATTCAAGGTCTCTTCTCCTCACATCAGAATATGACTTTTGTCTACTTTGAGACATCTTCAATCTTCCCCTTATCCACCTCACCTTATCCAAAGCTTCCATAACTAAATCTGGGTCTAACAAAGCAATCTCCCCCACTCAAACCACCAAACGAGGATTTACAATGCCTACCATACAGAGCTTCAAAGGCAGCCATACCAATACTAGAGTGGTGGCTATTATTGTAAGCAAATTCAATAAGTGAAAGATGTTCAACCCAACTACCTTTAAACTATAAAACACAAGCCCTAAGCATATCCTGAAGATTTTGAATAGTCCTTTCGGCTTGGCCATCCTTATGAGGATAAAAAGTCGTGCTAAGCTTGACCTTGGTACCAAGATCCTTTTGGAAGGATCTCCAAAAATGTGAAGTGAATTGAGCACCACGATCCAAAATGATAGACAAGGGTAGGCCATGCAATCAAGCCAACTCATGAATATAAAATCTGGCATAATCTTTGGTAGAATAAGTTGTCTTAATCGGTAGAAAGTGACCCACTTCATCATTCTATCAGCAATAACCCTAATGGAATCAAATTGTCTCCTAGTCTTGGGTAAACCAACCACAAAATCTATGTTGATCTCTTCCCACTTCCAAGTAGGGATTTTTATGTCTTGGGCTAGGCCATCCGGCCATTGGTGTTCAACTTTCACTTGTTGACAATTGTGACACTAGACTATAAACATGGTAATATCTCTTTTTATACCACCATGCAAATACACCTCTCTAAAATCTCTATACATTTTTGTGGAATCAAGGTGGATGGAATAGGATGAATTATGAGCCTCTTTCAAAATCAACTCCCTCAAGTAATCAACATTAGGCACGCACAACCTATCTTGGTACTTAGGGGTACTATCCCCCCCTAGGGATTAAACCTCATATTTACCATCTCTTATCAAGGCCTTCAACTCTAGAAAGGTGGTATCAAGGTCATGTTTCAACTTGACCTCCTCAATCAGAGAAGATTTAGAACCATTAACCACCACTATACTACCATTTTTAACTTCACCCAACCTAACCCTAACCCAGCCAACCGGTGATCTCTAGCCACCTCCTTGTCACCAACATCAATATGAGCTAGGCTACCCATGGACACTTTACTTAGAGCATCGGTTGTGACATAAGATTTCCAGGGATGATAGTTCACACTCATGTCATAATCCTTAAGGAGTTCGAACCACCTTCCTTGCCTCAATTTAAGATCTTTTTGTGTGAACACATCTTGGAGACTCTTATGGTCAGTAAATAAATCAACATAAACCCCACACAAATAATGACACCAAATTTTCAAAGCAAACACCACGGTCACTAGTTTAAGATCATAGGTGGGATAATTTTTCTCATGCACCTTATGTTGTCTAGAGGCATATGCTATAACCTTGCCGGTTTGCATCAACACACACCCTAAACTAATCCTTAAAGAATCCCAATAAACTACAAACCCTTCTAACCTTTTCGATAAGGCCAAAATAGGAGAGAAAATAAGCCTGTCTTTTCACAATCATTGCTACAAACAAATTTTTCCTTCTTTTGAGTCAAATTTGGCATAGTGGAAGCAATAGAAGAAAACGCATTCACAAACTTTCCGTACTAACCTGCTAAACCCGAGAAACTTCTAATGTCCATCCGAGTCAAGGGCCTAGGCTAATTTCTTATCACCTCAACTTCTTAGGATCCAACTTAATGCCATCACCCAACACCACATGCCCTAAAATTGTAACCTCTTTCAACTAAAACTCACACTTTTCATATTTAGCAAACAACCTCTCATCCCTCAGGATTTACAATACCACCCTCAAATGATTCACATGATCCTCTTTACTCTGGGGATAGATAAATATATCATTGATAAAGACCACCACAAACATATTAAGGCAAGTTTTAAGGATCCTATTCATGAGATTTATAGATATAGGTAGTGCATTAATCAATCCAAAACACATTACCACAAATTCAAAGTGCCCGTACTTAGTCTAAAAAGTTGTTTTGAGAATATCACACTCTCTCGCTATTACTTGATGGTATCTGAACCGAATATCAATCTTAGAAAAGTGACTAGCCCCTTGAAGTTGATCAAAATGGCCATATATCCTTGGTAAAGGGTACTTGTTCTTTATGGTGACCCTATTAAGTTGTCGATAATCAATGTACATTCTAAGGGAACCATCCTTTTTCTTCATAGAACACCAGTGTACCCCAAGGGGACTTGCTAGGCCTTATGAAAATCTTTCCCAACAAATCCCTCAATTGATCCTTCAACTCCTTCAACTCCGTCGTATCCATACATTAAGGGGGAATGGGAATGTGTTGTGTATCGGAACGAAGGTCTATACCAAAGTCTATTTTCCTTTCTGGATGAACAACAAGAAGCTAATCGGAAAAGATATCAAGAAATTCATTGACCACCAAACCCGACTCAATAGGAAGGGCTTTAGACTCAATATCCCTAACCCTTACAAGATGATAAAGGCAATCCTTAGAAATCAACTTTTGGGCTTTGAGACAAGAAATGAACCTACTCTTAACCACCACGTTACAATTTTTCCACTCAAGAACGAGCTCATTAGGGAATTAGAATTTCACTCTATGGGTCCTACAATCAATGGAGGCATAATATGTATTTAACCAATCTATCCCAAGAATAATATCAAAATCTACCATGTCAAGTTCAACAAAATCGCAAGGTAAGACTTTATGCAATATGAACATGGGACAATTTCTATAGACTCTTTTAACAGCAACGGACTCACCAATGGGGGTAGACACTTCATAAGGTTCACACAACGATTGTACACAAATGATGCTTTATGGCAACAAAAGAGTAATTAAAGAAAGAGTGGCACCCAAATCTATCAATGCATACATATTATAATTTATAACCTTTAACATACCGATAACAACATCGAGCACCACATTAACTCTTTTGTCTTCCTTGAAGAGTGTAGAACCTATTTTTCTTTGGGGCACCCCCTTACTGGCCTCCCTTTACCCTTTTGCCCATGTTAGCACCTTGGCCTTGTGGATGACCATCTCTATATTTATTTTGAGCATGAGGGCAAAACAACCTTGTGACCCATTTCATCACAACCAAAGCAAGCATTAAAATTCCTCAAACAAGGACCATGGTGGTTTTTCCCACACCTTTGGCACTTGCGATTTGTCATCCCACCATTTCTACCTTGAAACCTTGGGTTAGACACCCCATCATTGGAACATCTCTTGTTAGGAGCATTGGATGACCCTTGACCATGAAACTTGGACCTTGATGAAATAGTCAACCCTTGGCTCCTTGGGAACTACTCTCAAACTGAGACCTCTTGGACTTCACACTACTTATCTTTCTAAGATTTTCCCTCTCAAGTTGCTCAGCATAAGTCATGAGTTGAGACAAGTCCATATCACTCACTAACATGGTAGTATGACACTCTGCATTAACCAAGTCAGATACTCCCAACACAAACTTATTCATCCTTGATGTAGGTTTGGCAGCAATTGAGAAGCATATTTAGAGAGCTTGTTGACCTTGAGATCATACTCCCTCACACTGATAGAACCTTTCTTAAGATTCATTAACTACATCATCTTAGACTCTCTCAACTCAATAGGGAAGAACCGATTGAGGAAGGCGGCTTTGAACTCTTCCCAAGGAATCGATTATCATTTCCCTTCTCCAACTTCCATTGAGTAAACCAAATTTGATCCACACTTTTGAGTTGGTAGGCTGCCAACTCTACTTTTTACCCCTAAATTTATCCCCATGATAGATAGCATCTTATACAGCTTATCGATGAACTCTTGGGGATCTTCCTTTACCTTAGACCCATGAAAATTTAGAGGATTAATTTTTGTGAAGTCCCTTACCTCGAGGATGGAGTATGAGCATGAGGAGCTTGGGCCCCTTGGTTTAATTGGTTGATCATAGCATAGGCCAACATTGTGATAGCATCTCGAAACTCATCTTGGGCTACCCCACTATCTTGATGAGCAGGAGTGGCCAGCTGCTCCTCATGTGTACGGGCTATCCTTATTAATCCTCTTGGTATCGGTATGAACTACAAGATCAAAGAGAATTTGTTAGGGTAAAAGCCTTATTCTTACCGCTAAAGCACGATACAGTTCAACAAGAAGTGGAACATTTCCTAAAATGCCTCATAGCCTCCGACTCGTAGTTATGGCGCACTTTACAACCATGAATAAGACTTTAATCAATATAGTGTGTTGGATTTCTAAGGAAGATTAACAACCTAGTGCTTTAATACAAAACTTATCATGACCCAAGCCTAGGGCGTAGACATGACACGGTGAATAAGAAGTCCAAAGACAACCTAAACAATAACATGCACACATCTTTGGTTGTGGAAGCAAAAATAAGCATAAACAAGGTTCAAGTATAAAAGGAGAAAATGGGACTAAGGAAAGTATTTGATAATCATAAAAGCGTAACAAGTCAAAGCTCAAAGCATATATATATATAGAGTATCCAATAACACCTCTAATTTAGAAATAGGAGAGGGCCAAGACACTTCCTGAGATCACCCTCATAATAATAAGTATTCAATATAAAGAAAGAGTCTCAAACATAACATAACATAAGTAGATATTTTTCTCAAAATTGAGGACTCACCAAAGCTTTCTCGAAGTATCGAACTAGCCACATGTAGAAGTATGATCAAAAGGAGGTCCAATTCCAACAGGGTGATATCATGTAGGCATAGAGTATGTATTTGGACGTTTGATTGTACTCAGTATGCCAGATGCGATACAAAAAAGATATAATACATCATATTCATAATGCACATATATAAGCAATAGATACAATCACAATATGACATTTATGATCAATGCTTGGAATAAAACATGCATGTAAAGAATATAAGTTGTGTAATATATCATACAAATGTGGGAGGATACCTTAACCGATATACACTAAGTACCTACAACTTGAAATCCAAGGCATGGCACCCCATCGGTATAGGTGACCGGCCATGACACCCCCCGGAGAAGTGTGGTCTACTTGCCAAGGCAAACCAAATATGATAGAGTGCGCTAGATGGATCCACTAGTATAGCAGCGGAAAGTATAATCTCATGTTGGTACATAGTCTAGAGACTAAAGCCTTTATGTAAGGACCCCTTGGTAGAACCCCCATCTAAAGTACTCAATTGGTGCTAAGTTTAATCCCACGAAATACTAGAAATAATCATAAATTTAATAACGTGTAAGAGACATGAAACATGACATGAGTAGCTCTTGAAACATGTTGACCTCTAATGGTGAGCCTAACTTGAAACATAAGAGTAATAATAATGAACCCTTGTATTAACATGAATAACTTACAAGAGGTTAAAAATGTTAAAAAAAGGGCATAACTTGATACTTGTAAGATCATCAATAATTTTCACGAATTCAATACATGCTTGAAAGCTATTAGTCATCAAGAAGTCACTTGACTTGTAAATCATGTAAACAACCTCAGAACTCTTGTCATGTAATTTCATCGAACACATTATGGGTTCATGGTACCTATTCAAAATCATGCAACTCAAGAGTAAATAAGATGAGTAAAATCAATTCAAAATCAACCCAACAATATTGTAATAAAACTCTAATTTTCGTATCATGAAATCCATATCAAAAGTTCACCATTGTTCATGGTTTTCATAGCTCAAATCATGCATAACCTCAATAGATAAAAATTAACTCATAGTGTACACTTAAATTAGATATTCATGCATAATCAACAATACTTGATAAATTTTCAACATAAATTTCATTCAAAATCCATAGTAAGAGATACCCATAAGTAATACAACTTCAAATCATGCAATTTTCATAAGAAGAGGAGATTGGGCTCCATAAGTGAAAAGGATCGATAGATGAAGACCATATACCTTAAACTTGATTTTCCTGAGATAAGCTTGAAGGAAACTTGAAGCTTTGGATTGGGTCCTTGAGTTCCCAAATTGAGCTTGAAATCCTTGAATTTAGATGAGAGATTTAATAAAATCTTGGAGTAGTTTTTGAGAGGGTTTTGTGAGATATATAATTAAAAAATGACTAAGTATGGAAGATTTCACATTTAAATAGGCATGGGATATTACACCAATGCCCTTGGAAGAATTAAGAAAGCTAATGAAAATTTTATACTAGTCCATGCCCCAGGCGCAATGCGGACCAGACGTAGAGTTCAAAATACACAGTGGTGCATCCCAGGCGCATCGTGCCCTAGGCATGGATAGCCATAGGAAATCATAAAATTAGCAAAAATTATTTTTCAGTTATGGGTCTTCTAACATCCAAGTTATACCCATTTCTCAGTCAATTTTGTTCCTTGATAAAGAATATGAAGAAAATTTTTTTAAATCACACACGAAATTTGAGATATATGAAAATTACAATTATGAGACTTTCTGAATCATATGTATTACAGGTGAGATCCGAGTTGATCCAGGGCTTACAGAGTCTGCTACATATGCTTCTTGGTGTTATCTTATACTTTGAAGTAAGGCAGGGCTTGTCCCGACCTATGTTATCTTATAGAGGTTTTGTAGACTTATTATATATGATTTAGTTGCATCTTATCTCTAAATAGTTATGGCCTCAACAGCCAAGTCCGATATGTAAGTTTTGGTGCTACCTATTTTGATCTCTTATCATTATAGCTTGTATGAACTTATCACAAATGTGTAGTTTTCATATCATATACATAGTAAGCACTGGTTGTTTGTTTGTTCTCTCGCGCCTTGAGGGCATCAAGTGCTTGTCCATCTTCATAGATTTGGAAGTGTGACAGTTATGTCAAGTATTGAGTAAACAGTGATCCTATTGATAAAATGGATATAAAATCATGAGAATTGACATAACTTTGGAATTAATTATGATATTGTGAGACTTGTGATTTTTGGATAGTATTGTGATAATATGAGATCTATGAGACTATTTGGGGAGTGAAGGGATAAATTGGGGATATTGTTCATGTATTATAGGCTTATGATACTATCTTGGTAACTTAGGGAGTTTGACTTCTTTGACAGTTGGAAGATAGATGATAGGGCGATGATGAGAGACTTGCTGATGGTATTGTAGTACTAGTTGATATACTCCAGCTAGCTTTTATGAAATTATTTCCATGGTATTCAATTAGCGTTATATATCTTGCCATCACAACTTATACTTGTGTTATTGCATTGGTATGTACATATCCTATATTGACTAATTGCAGTGGTAAGCACATGCCCTATATTGACTAGCTACATTGGTATGTACATATCTTATACTTCATTGTTGCAGTGGTATGCACATATCTTATATTGACTAATTGCATTGGTATGCACATATCTTACTCTCAATTGTTGCATTGGTGAGCATATAGTTTTGCACTCGTATAAAGGCATTGACATATACGTTTCATAATTATACAGTGGCATATGGCCTACGCATTTTTTACATTATATCTACTCTACTTGAGGTATGCGACGCCTTAAGACACTTCCTTTTGACGCCTGCGATGCTTTGAGGTATTTATCTTAAGACCTGCATCATCTTGAGATATTTTGGTATATAGCCTTATCAACCCTCGGGTTTTGTTTTGTAGCTCAGCTTCATAAATATGTACCCCATCCCTACGATGGTCATGATTACACATACATGACCCATGACGCCCTCAGGTTCTATCTTGTAGCTTCATTTTGATAGATATATACATCGGCCCTGCAATGGTCAACAATTTATCTTATACATGGCCTATGATGCCAATGCATTTATACATAGTATTGCATTATATCATTGATTTCGCTCATCATCTGTACTTATTATTCTTTGTGGTTAGATTGTATTGTATACAAACCCTTTTGATGTAGGTGCAAGGTTTTTACATTATTACATGCTTGTTTGATTTCTTTTACCCAGTCGGTTGAACGTACTAGGTCCATTTCAGTGTACTCACCCCTACTTGGTTTCCTTCTTGCAGATCACGTACAGGGTTAAGGATAGGGTAGTTGATCATTCCATCCAAGTATTATTGATACCATCTAGATCTCAATAGTGAGGCTCAAATTTTAAGTCATCGTCGATCTTTGGGTCCTCTTTTATTTTCTTATATCTCAAACTATGTATCAGATATTTAGGTCCTCTTCAGTGCCATTTTGGATGCTCTTGTACTAATGACTCTAGGTTTGGGGAGATTTCTTATATCTTTTGAGTTTGTTTCTACTTTATTTATCTTTCTTTAGTTGCAATATGTTTTGGGTCATGACATGGAGTAACTCCATGTCAGTCTTTGTGTTTCCAGGAACTCCAGCTTGCTTGTACAAGGCTGTAATAAAGTTAGGTAATGGTAATGAGATATGCACTTGCTTCTCCTTAGTGAGGATATCTGGGGCGATAATTGCACCAAAGTTCAACTTTTGGCGATCCATGATACACCCAACCAATGTTGTTTTGGAGTGTTGAAGTATGGACTCATTTTGTGATGGCATTCAATTGCTGCTAATAAATCCAAAACAAAATCTCACCGGTCTATCATCTTCTTCTTTTCAATGATTTCCTCCTCTAACCACGAGGGACCAGGGATCCTGATTCTAGGGGCCAACCATGCATTGATGTTATATGTTTGGACCTTTATCATCTCATAAATATCATTTTCATAGATGTATCTGCATCCCAAAATATCATTTATCTCTCTTTCGTTGCACTGGACTTGCAGACCCCGAACTTTCACTACATCATGAGGTTTAAGCATAACCTTCACCTTACTTTTGCTTTTTATAATGGCCTTGCCATAAGTCTCATAGAATTCTCAAAAAATTCTTGGAACATATGGGTCTCGAGTTTTGGTGAATAACTGGAAATTATGGAACTTAAGAATATCCCAAACCTCAGGGTACCTATCAATTACTCCATCCATTAATAATCTCATGTCCTCTAAGATTACCTATGCCCCTCTACTCTAAGTCTCTTTAAATATCTTGGGGCTATTGTGTCTTGATTCCTATGAGATTTTTAGAGGAGAGGATTATTAAGGACTTTAAAGCTAACTTTGATGCATTGTCTCTTGGGACTGGTTTCAGTAGGAAAAGGCATAGGACTAGTGGACTTTCCCAAAGTATGTTTCTATTTAGTCATTCCTACAAAACAAAAACAAACTCTGAACAATAACACCAATCATAGGATAAAAAGGGTTAAAACTTATTCACAAGAAAAGCATTATGGGTGGACAGGTCTTTTTGACCACCTAATGTGATTGGCAAGTCGCTGAACTGATTAGATGATCAAATGGACTGTCACCTTTTTGCACAATTTTTAAACTTTCAATTACTGCTACATTTAGCATGGTAGTGCAAATTCGGTGATAGAAAACACTATCGGCAAAAGTTACAGAACTTAACATCCATCACTAGTCAGACAAGTGGTGTATGTAATACTTTGGCGCATCGTCAAGTCCACTTCGGCGGTCAAACTGACCATTGCAAAAATTGACTAGCAAGAACAACTCCTACGCGTTCAAAATTCAATCAGTTTGTACAAGAAGAATGGGAAGATAACACACTAACCCGCTATCAAACATCACCACATGCTTATTAATCTATTGCTACATTCATATCATTACCATGGCTACAAACTCAATCAAACGGTAACTTACCCTAAAGAATGACATTACCCAATCTATTATAGGGAAAGTTCACTTCACTTGAAAAATTTTGGGGGTTACTCAAACTTCACCCTTATCCGATAAGAGCAAGCAACACAAAAAGCATGTTTAATTATTTAAGGCATTTATATAAAAATGACATTATCACAATGTAAAACTATCTATCAAGAGATTAAGGTCAAAATTGAGACAATACACAATCGCATTCAACCTTTGGGAAACACTTTATCAAATCTAGCCCTAGCCCACATCACATGCATATTCAATTTCATGATTTATTAAAAGGATCAAAGGCCCACATAAACTAAGCATATAGGAAGCATAGGGTCCTATGATCACAAAAACAAAACACCTACATGATTTTTGATAGGATTTTAGCTACAAACTATGATTATTGAGCTCACATAACCCTGATCAAGGCCTCATCTCAATATAATTCTTCCTTAAGATAGCAAAGTAGAAGGCCAAGAACATACCTCTACAATTATGCAATCACACTAAGAATTCTATAAGAGATTTGTTCATAAAATGTCTTCACAGCAAAGAAAAATTTCCAAGAAAAGACTAACCAGGAAGTTAGCTTGTAAGGGAAGTGAAAAGGAGGGAATACGAAAAGTGAAAAACATGGCATTTGAAAAGCCTTTATAGGTTGGTCAGGCACGATGAATCAGTGATGCTAAATCAGTCAGCCTAACATATTCGGTGACACGCTGAGTGTGTTCTTGACTGCCTTTTTCAAATGCAACTCAAAATTTTTCATCAGCCTCAAAGAACGGTGTGACTGACCATCACCCATCCACATCAGTGATCAATTGCAATATGGACCACCTAGTTTGTCAGCATCTCAAGAGGAATCAACTAACTCAAAAGGGGATCAAATTAGTGGTTGTCATCTCAACTCAACGATCCACTGACCAAACCCATTATGTCACCCTTTTAGTATTTCACACCAATTTCTCCATTTTAATGTACCTACACAAAATAACACCTATTATTCAAAAATAAAAGCTTACCTACTCACCTTGGGTTACCTCCCAAGAAGTGTTATAGTTAACATCGTGGCATGATGCAGTTCCTCCTATCCTCAAGTCACACATAATTGATCTATAATTAATACTACTTGGAGGTCTTTTGTCAGCTTTAAAGTTTCACAAATGTTGAACACGACTGCATCCACATTCACTCTGAACCTCAAGTCCCATCTCTCAACGTCCACTTAGGCCTTCCAGTAGCAAAAATGGCCTACCTAAGATAATGGACATATCCACATCTAACTTTCAATCCAAGATCACAAGGACAATTGGTAGTTTGAATTTTTCAACCTCGCCAACTCATCATGTAGAATTCTAGCTGGTCTTTTGATGGACTGGTCAATCATAAGAAGCATCATCATCATTGGTAAAGGTATGTCCAGTCCAAATACTTTAAATATGGCTAAGGGCATAGGATCTATTCTAACACCTAAATCATATATAGCCTTTCCAAATTTGCAAGCTCCAGTGGTGCAAGAAATTACGAAGGCACCAAGGTCGTTTTTCCTGGCAACTAAATTATTTATTAAGATAACATTGTAATTATGAGGCACCTTGATTGTCTCACACTCCAAGGTTCATTTCTTGGTCACCAAATCTTTCATAAACTTTGCATACCTTGGTATCTTATTTATCACATCAATTAATGGGATATTTATGGACAAAGAATTGAATATAGAAAAGAATTTTTGAAACTTGGTATCCTCCTCTTTCTTCTTCAATCTTTGACAGAATGGAGGATAGATCTTAACCTAAGGAGCTTTCAACTTCACAACTGAATTTTCATTCTTAGGGGATGCTCTTTTAACATTGACAATGTCACCCCTAACTTTCTCTTTTTTCATTACCTTAGGATTGCCAAGAGTCTCGTCACTTTCATTCAGCTAAATTATCATCATTATTTGGCACTCGTATTGCCGCCTTCTTATTTTTTTAATTCTTTCTCACTTTCTTCAACCATAGGTGTGGGATGAATACTTTTTATAACTTTTCTGTTATGGGTCATGATAGCCAAACACTATTCATTTACACTTTTTGGGTTGGTCACTGTGTGACTGGGAAATCCCCCTTTCGGCCCTTGATTGAGATGGACTGAGATATTACCAAGTTGAGTCTCTAAGTACTAAATAGAAGCTAAGTGTGAAGTCACAATTTGACTCAAACTATAAAAAATCATACACTATCTCCTTTAAAACATTATAGAAGGCCTCAACCTTGTTCAAGATTTGGGTCAACATATCCTTATTCCGAAAGTTTTTCAGTTTCACCACAGGGTTAGCAGCCTTCATACTTTGATAGGGTGGAAAATACCTATCCCTTGATCCATCACAATCTCTCCAACCTCTAACTTAAGGTTGTTTTGACCAAGCTCTATCTCGCAATCTAGTACCGTTATTCCAACCTTGATTCCCAAGCAGTCATTGGTCGAGAACCCATCATCTAATTACATATATAACGTACCTCTTCAATATATCCTCCTTAATATAGTACATTATCATACACGACATCACTAGCAACATCTATGACATTAACATTCTTCTGTTTTCTCCCATTACATTCTTAGTCAAGCGATCCAGCTGAGTCAACATTTTACCCATGTTTTCATCTCTCTCTTGATCTTTAGCAAGTTGCTCTTTGGACTGACCCCTATGTATAGAAGATACAAGGTCATACCTTGTATACCAAGCCCAGTTAATCTTAGTCATGTCATTCAAAAGATCACAAGAAGCAGCTAAAGTTTGCTTCATGATTTAACCTCATACAAACTGGTCAACCACACCTTTGTTAACTTTATTAAGACTTATGTAGAAATATTGCAATAATAGGTGATCCAGGAATCCATGGTTCAGTCATTGAAGCAAGAATTTCCCAAACTACATATACGTCTCATCCAATGGCTCACCATCAATTCTTTTGAAGTTCTCAATACTTTTTCTCAGCTTAACCATCTTCAAAAGAGATCCATCCAAACAACCCTTTTAGCTGAAGTAGCTATAATATCATGCTAGTAACGTGAAATATAGCTCTTCCAGCTAATAAGGGTAGGTCAATGGCAACAGTACTCCCAACTTGGTCCAGTTGACATTTTGGAAGTCATTTATTTCTTTGACATAGTCACCATGGACATTTCCTTCTTCCTCCCTCATAACACCTATTTTCACAATAGCAAAAATAACACAAAAGATAGTAAAAAAAACTCTAACTAAAAGAACTAAATTCAACAAACACTCCAAACAAGAACTAGCACCATTCCCCAACAATGACGCCATTTTTTACAAAGTATCAATCTTACTGCTTAAAGAAACTAGGGACAATCATCATTAGCAGATTACCCAACGATAGAGGTGGGCTTGAATCCCATGGGGAATGGTGGTCCGAGAGGTGAAGTAATTCATTGAATTAGGAAATTGTTAGTTTAAATTGAGGGTTACAATAATTGAAATTTAGATTTAGCAGACAAAAACCAAATTATCAAGCTAATCAACAAATGTAGAGAGGGGTTGGGGATGTGCAAATATGGGAGTAGATCTGCTAAGTTGGGTCTAAATATTTGACTAATTGAGTTAAAGATGAGTAAATAGGCTAAGATGTTAGTAACCTAAGCTTTAATTATGACAACTAAGGTGTTTTATATGATTCAAATATGATATCATATGTGGATCGCTCGAGGACACGCCTGACTTGAGGAATCATAGTAAACCACCTAATACCTTAGCCATTGACTCCATGGTTATAGATTCAGCTAAAACCCCAAAAAATGTTTAGCGAATACATCCATTTCATTCTCTAACTACTCATATTAAAGCAATAATTAGATATTCAAAGGAAACCCCAAGTTTGCAACCTTAGGATTATAGGTGAAACTTAGTAATGGACACAAATTCACTTAGATTAATAATAATATAATCAAAATATCAAAGACCCAGCATAGAAATTAAAAACCCATATCATTTCACACCCCAGACCCCTCAATATGAGAGGTTTAGCCACTCATTCTTGAAAATAAAGACTCAATACC
>JAOTQJ010126151.1:0-10374 GCA_025642045.1 Solanum sejunctum
GTATTTGAAATGTTGTCTGGGTTGCTGCTGGAGTTTCTGTGTAGGTGCGGTTAGTTAATAAAACAGAGAAAACTCTGCCAAAATTTCGGTAGGATTCTTAAACTTTAAGTTGTGGTTTTGCGACTTAATATGGGTTTAGGTGCCTAACCGGCACGAGCCATGACCCCGAGGTTGGGCTGTGACAGACTTAGTCAATATATCATGAATTTAACCGGCGTGACACCAACTAGCTCCTGTGAGACGCTAATTTCTTCATTAGTGTGTTTTAGTGATTTTAAACTTCAATTTTTTTTAAAGAAATGCCTGCATACAAGAGAATTAAGACCTAATATTCCTTCAATTAGTATTAAAATATATCAATAATTCATGAACTTAAGTTTAATGAGTTGATAAAATACCAGTTAATCAAATCTACAAATATGAACTATTGCTTGTCCCGGAGCAAAGCATTCACTAAGCACATTATTTACCTTCAACTACACCCAAGATAGAAATTGTATAATTATACACTAGATTCAAATATTAAAAAAAATATAATAAAAGACTCAAAATTCTAGACTTTATATTCAAACACAACTCACAATTGATTTCATCACAATCACTAGGCAGGATTTTCTTTCATTCAAAGTTTCGTACATTCAAAGTACTTTTTTAGAGCGCAGAATTGAAATAATCTTTCATGTGACTACAATTCTGAAAGCATTTCAAGCTAATGGCATCAACTTTCAAGATTTGCCTAAGAATTCAAAAGTTTGTTACACTCATGCAACTCAATTGAAATCAAATTTCACCTTCAAATGAGGAATGCAATGCCACTCACATAAGACAGAATTTTAAAGACAAATATGAATGACAATTTCAGAGATTATAGAAAATGCAAAACGTTCACTCTCACATATGAATTTAACTATATACACATTGATCCATAGAGTTATCCTATATACAGATTGCAAATAATGCAGATTGACAAGTCTCAAAATCCTTAACGACTTGCGGATTTAACTTATGTTTGGACAAAAGATAGGGTATTTGGTTGAGTGACTAAGATGCCTTCTTAATGCTTTCACTTCTAATTTGAGCACGTTGCTCACATTTTTAACTTGTCTTCATCTTATCTCTCCTAATCAAGATGTTGATTCATTCAACACCCATTTTTTTTTTCACTTCAAATCATTCATTTTTTGAGTTAGAATCAAAATTTTATGAGAAAAGTATTAGAAACACTATTAAATTTGAGACGAATTATTAGTTTTATCCCCGAACTATTGATAGTGCTAAAAACACACCTTTACTTGGTTAACTGAACTTAAATACACTTGTGATATTTTGGGGATGTAGTTTAGCTAAGTTTATCAAGTAGAAGGTATTATTAAGACTGTCAATAGTTCAGGATGAAACTAATAACTTGTGCCAAATTCAAGGATGCTTTTAATAGGTTTCTCAAATTTTATTTTACTTCTTTACATTCTTTAATGTAAGATTTCACTTGATCACTCTTTTTTTGGAAGCTCATGATGCTTTATACTTGTTGTAGCTTATTCCTCTTGATTTTTTTGGTTCACAATCTCAAACATATAGGCTTTTGGCTACATCACACTTCAATCAATTTTTCTCCCCTAGATTTAATACTTTTCGCCTATATATTTTTATTAGCAATTAGGGAAACACCAAGGTGTAAAAATAGAGGATTACAAGATATGCATCATGATGGTTAAGGAATTAGGTTCAGGTAAAATGAGGCTGACTAAGATTACATCAAAGGAAGGAAAATTTGGATAAAGTGGCTAGTCAAAAAGGGTCAAGATTCATCTCTTTGTCAATTTTTTGTTTCATCTTGAAATACATTTTGGGGAAAGTTCTAAACAATATATATACATAAGAATGAATCAAAACTTTTCCTCACAAGATATCACAACCTAACAAAATCTCAATTTAAACTTTGAAATTGATTAAATAACTTTTGATAAACTACAGTGGAAAGAGTTTTACTCCCGCTTGTAAATCACAAAGTCAATCAAAATATGTATGAGCCATGAAAGATTGATACACATTCACTTTTCTTTCTTATTTTGCAACTGGTTTCCCTCTTCCCTTGCCAACTAATTTTTTTGATGCTTTTAGTGGTCCCTTTTGTAAAAGGTATGACAAATTACTCAAATTAAAATTAAAACTTGACATTTTTTCTTTAAAAAGTCACTTCTCAATCTATCATATTAGTGCTAACACAAAAAGACTCAAACAAGGATAAAAGGATTAGAAAAAATTTCTTGCTCCTTAGAAAAGAACCATGGTACATAGAAAACTCTTGAAGTTTATTCAATTAACTATCCCAAGCTTAGTTGAGTAATGTCATCAGGGCGAAATTAAAGTGACTATACGTGGAGTTTGATGGCACATATCTACTAGTGGGATTGGAATGGCACTAGAAAAAAAAAATTATATCTCACTTTCTCGATACAAATCTACTTATGTAGCAATTATTCCCAAGTATCTTTTGTAATATGGTGTGTATCGGTGTTATAGGTAAGAACCCATATGTTGGAAGGCGTAAAAGTGCCTAAAAAAATTAAATTTAAAATTTTTTTAAGTGTAAGTGGGATTCACTAAAAGGTCTACGATCCGTACAATGATGTATGAATCGTGCATTGGTTCGTGGCTTCTAAGTGTGCAGTTCCAGTAGCTCAAGTTTGAAGGGCCACTAATTCACGAAAGGGATGATGGGCTGTAAGTCGTTCTATGGGTCATAGTTTGTGCCTTGAAATGGAGGGCAGACTTTGTGAAAAATGATTTTTGGAAGTTTGGAGTGTTAGTTAGTAGCACGACTCGTTGATTGTGTAACATCCCTTTATTTCTTACTATCCAATCTAGTTAAGTATGTGCAGAGGATTGTTGAGAAAATGACTGAGGAAAACTACAGAAGCAATTTATGAGAGGGGTTTACGAGTCGTATAGAGGATTATGACTCATAGACTGAAGTTTCGTATGAAATTTTAGTGTTTCAGACTGCAGGTTCATTTTGCTTACGAGGATGAGTTTACGACTTGTAACCCAAATTATGACTCGTAAGATGAGGTTTCGTACTATTCCAAGGAATCCAACTTCAGATTTCCTTGTACATGAGAGGTCACCTACGACTTGTATAATGGACTACGACTCATACAAGAGGGTCTCATATCAACTTCTAGTAATTTAGAATTTTCAAACTTCCAGTCTCCGAGAGTGATCTACGACTCTTAGATTGCTCCAAAAGTGGTAGACGGGGTTTCGTGGCCCAATCCACAGTTTTTATGAGGAATATTTTTGTCCATTCTACTACCTATCTCATTAAACCTTAATGTTTTTATACTTGAATGAGGTCCTAAAATAAATCCTAAGGGCATTATTTCCCATTCTCCACAATTGGGTATTCTTGAGAGCTTTGGAGAAGAAGGAAAAAGTTAGGGTTTTCAACTCAAGAGCAAGGATTGTTTGAGGTTCAATTGTTCCTTCGATTTTCAGGTATGTAAGGCTTATCAAAATGTGAAATTCCTTTCTTCATATGCCTCTTCAACATTTCGAGTCAAGATTTGAAAAAGAGTTGAGATTTGAGAAATTCTCCTACCCTAGTACTAAATCTTTGTATTCATTCATGAGGTCCTATTTATTACATGAGATACTCGCTATGTTGCATAAGTATTGATATGAGATTTACACATGTATTTCATACTTGATAGCATGGACCCTAAATCACATGGTTTTATGAAATTCTATTCATATCATTAAATATTTGAGTTGATGTAAATTGAGCATTTAGAGTTGAGTAATTTGAGCATGATTGAGTATGAAGAGCATGTTGCATTAAGTCATATACATTGTTATGCATGAATATCTTGCTTGCATTACATAATTAGTAAATTAAGTGAGTCTAGATGATTGTTTGTGTCAGAGTTAAACTTGATGATTTGCATTGATTGAATGAATTGAAGAATGATTGAGATGAGATACCCCAAATGAGTTGAATTTTGAGTTGATTGATGAGTTGATTGAGGAATCGAGTGTTGACACCGAATTTTTACTCTCCATAGTGTCAAATTAGTCATCGAACTTTATTTTTATTTTAATAATTTTAGAACCATTATTTTCTTAAAAAAAATAATAATTATATACGGGCGCGTGCACTCACACGCCCCAAATATCCTTAATTCCCAACTCCTCTTTCTCTCTCCCATTATCGGTTCCGCTCATCTTCTTCTTCATCTTTTCTTTCCCCAGAAACCTTAGCGTCGCATCCGTCCCCAATAACCTTTAATGTTCTTGTCTCCACGTGCGTCGATTTCTTTGACAAAACTGACAATCCAAGCTCCCCCATGACTTTTCTCCCTCACGCATGCCTGAAGAAAATCGAAACCCATACTCCCCTGTCGGATAGAGATGTTGCCCTATTCTCACCTTTATAGTCGATTCTTCTCCTTCGTTTTGAGGGGGGACGAGTGAAAAGGAAATTTGAGTATAGTCAGCTATCAATAGTCAAGAACCTTGGCAACACTCAATTGATTCTAGGTCAATTTTAGTCAAAAGCTCTAGTCAGTTGCTACAACTCCTATTTTGGTGGTGTCGAGGTTCACTGACCTAGCTCATCGTCCAAGTTCCTGCTCCAAAAAAGGTAATATCCTAATCTTATTTTTATTTTTATGTGAATATCATAGTTATGTCAAAGTTGTTATGTTTGGGTCTTTGTTCATATTGACTGAAAGTGCCTTGAATTGATGTTTCAATGCTGTTGTTGTGTGGTCATTTAATACGCTTCTGAAACTACTTGTGATATTGTTAGTATCATCTTGATTCACTGACAAAATTGTTAATCAAACTGGCGTTAAAATAATTTTATTCCCAAATATGTGCTGTAATGCTCAAAATTCCAGTTTATTAACTCGTTTTAATGATGTTTTGGTTCTTAAAGATGAAGTTATCTTGTGCTGGCAAATACAACTTACATAGCCTGCTATCGATGTCGTTCTATTTTCTAGATTAGTCATGTAATGCTATGATGTTGTTGTTCTCAGTCATTACTATGTTCTCAGGTTCATAGAGTCGTGTTTATAGTCATCTTAGTTGATTTTGAATTCTTCAGTTAACATTGCTTTGAAATATTCCATCTTTACTATTTCATATGTCGAAAACTAAGTCTTCGATGCGAGTTTTAGAATTTGGATAAAAATATTTGCAAATCCATAAATACTTGTTGGCTCCATCTCATTTTCTGTTTTGGTTTTGGACCTACTCTGTGACTGGTTATGTAAGTCATTCTAAGATAAATATAATCTGTGTTTTCCTTGGTTCATCCTTGGATTTGAATAGTTTGAAATGGCTAATTTTTACCATGTCCTGGGTATTACATATCAAGCATGTGTCTTGGGCTGCGGTGATTTTAAAATCATGATGATATGTCGAAAATATTTTTGTTCTGTAGGATGTCTTGCTCGCTGTTGCTGTCATTCTGAAAGTAATCTTAAATGGTAATAGTGGCATTTAAGGATGGATTTAGTTAGCACGAAGCTGTTTGGACTTGGTCCTAAGCTAGACTCTAAGTTTCAAGCATTCCATTTTGTCTTCTGACTCTAATATCTTGAAATAAGTCCATTCAAAAGTTATTTTGTCTCTGTTTTGTTGTTAACATTTGGTATTTTGTTAAGGAAGCTAATGATTAAGTTGTTAAACTCTTTGATTTGAGAGTCTCTTGCCTGATTACGTTAGTTTTAAGCCTAAATTAAACTCTTGCCTGAATTTAAGCACGCCCTGCTACCTGCTAATTCGCTGGAAATTGTTAAACCTGTTGCTGCTGTTCTCCTGTTACTTTGTGATCTTACACTTTGCTGTTTTCTCTGCCTTCTGTCTGTTCAAATGGTTGTTTCTCTTGGGTTTAACAGTTATGTTGTCACTCTGGCCTGGCTTGATTTTTTTTTTGGAGTTGGTATTGTATAAATGAAATAATCTATCAACCTAGTAATAGCTTATGCTTTGTTATGTGATATTGTTCATTGTTTAGTTGAAGGTGTTTGGTTGAGGATATGGTAGGTCAAAATGTCTTGCAAGTTTCATTATACATTAGCATTGACAAATTTGAGTCTCTTACTAATTTTTAAATTTTATTTCTTTACATGAACAATGCTCCGAGTTCATGTTGGACTCCTCATTCTTGCATTTGCCTTAGGCCACGGAGGCCCAAACTGCCTCTTCTTCAAGTCTGCCCAATTTCTAGGAGAAAGAAGTTATTATGCATAACTCGAGAAGCAATAGTTAGGCAGACCCAAACATGAGGAATTAAAACGAGTCATTTGGGTTTGCTAAGTCCAATCCTTTCTTTAAATTCCTTCTTTTATTTTATTATTTGCAGACATTTGCTATTTTATTTTGGATGCTGCCATTTTGTTTGTTAATGATTTCAATCTAATTAGATTCCCAACGTGTCAAGTCACTTATGTTATTTCATTATTTCATTTAGTCTCATTTTATTTTTTGGGAAAACATTTGCATTGAAAAAATATAAAAATAAAAAAAAATAAAAAAATAAAAAAAATGTGATTTTCAAGCATAATCGATTTTCTTTCAAGTTTTAGTCAACTGATTTCAAAATGGTCAAATCCAGTAAGTTTTAGTCAACTGATTTCAAAATAGTCAAATTGAGTCAAAGTTTTTTTTTTCAAAATCAGTCAACCTTTGTCAAGTCAAAAGTTAGTCAAATCTCCTAATCGCTGGATAACCACATTTAGTGGTCATTTTGAGTGCATAAAACCTTCTCGAAGTGGAAATGTGAACCCGAACCTATTCTTTGGATTTAAAAGGATTGTTCTGTTATATCTTTTTAAATATTTATTGGTTTTCTAATTATTCGTAAAATTAGGTGGCGACTCTATTTTCCTTTTGAATTTCGATAATTGGTTTTTTTCAAATTAATTGAGTTTAAATCAATTTTTGATTTTTGAATTTTATTTTCAAATGTAAGTCATTTTTAGGTATAACATCGAACATATTTTAGTCTTGGGAGGAGTATCGAACACTGAGCGGGGAGTGTGTATACTTCTACTTTAACCCACAGAACTATGTAGCCAATGTAGGATAGTCATTACAGCTAGTATGGAGACTCTTTTCCCGCAAGTGGACATTTATCCTAGATCCAAGAGAGAGTTGATTGCCCTTTTCTGTGATAAGTTAGGGTAGGAGTGAGTTATTGAGTCGAGATGAGTGAATTGAACGTTATTTCTTGGGATATTTTACAAAACTCCCAAGCAATATTGTTTGAGCATGATATTTTACACTCAGTCTATTTCTACTTAGTATATTTTCAAAAGTATGTCTTTCACTGAATTTTCATGTGATAAGTCGAGCATGAGTTATTGAGTCGAGACGAGTGAATCAAACGTTATTTCTTGGCCTATTTTATATATCAGTATATTTCATATACTGAAATCTATTTGGGCCTACATCATTTTATGATGTAGATACAGGTGATAGAGGATCTCATCACATGCATTGTTGAGGCTTGGATTTAATACACTTCTAGAGTTGGTGAGATCTCCTTGTTCTCTGGAGGAGTCCTTTTATCTTCTATTGATTTACTTCTTTCTTTACTTTCAGTTAGAGTGTTCATGGCCTATCATGACACCTTCTGAATTTGTTGAGTAGATGATTCATAGACCTTGAGTAGAAGTGTAATGAGTATTGATATCTAAACATAATTTTATTTAAGATTATAATATAGTGGGGTTATTTAATTTATTCTACTTTCCTTCATATGGTGCTCTTTTTATGAGTTCATTCTTCCGCTATTAAGTAAGATGTGACGATGAGGCCAAGTGGTTCTCTTGGGGGCTAGCAATAGTCTCTCAGTGCCGGCCACACCAAGGGTACCCTCCCGGGGCATGACAAACTAGTATCAGAGTACAAAATTCAAGAGTCCTAGGGGGTCTACGAAGCCGTGTCTAGTAGAGTCTTGTCTCTATGTGTGTTGTGCACTATACTTCATAAGCAGGAACCTATAGGACATTAGGAATGGTTATACTTCTTTGGTACTCTAAATTCGAGCGATAGAGTTGAAAACTCTATAAAATTCTTTTCTAACTCGTGCTTTACGTGATTGCAAATCATACCTCCTAGACGTATCGCCACCCAGAGGAATGTATTAGCTACAACTACTGAGAACCTTGCTTTAGAAATGTCTCTCTAAATGAAAACGAGGGGCCGAGGTCGATTGGCTAGGACTGCTAGTGTTCTTGTGACATCTACTGCTCCATTTACTCCTATTACAAAGGTTGACTTCAGAGGAGCTATCACCATGCTCACATAGTTAATAGCTTCCCAGAGTGGGAACCAAGGCTCACAAACTCATAGTTCTAGCTCTCATGAGCCAACGACTGCTTCTAGACTGAGAGATTTTATGAGGATGAACCCACCTGTATTCACTGGCTCCAAGGCTGAGGAGGACCCTCAAAACTTCATTGATGAGATATAGAAAGTGCCGAAGACTATGCATGCGATTGTGAATGCCCATCAGCTCAAATATGTGGACAATGTTTGGTACATTAGTGAGGAGAGAGTCTAGGTGATGATGTTGAGTCTGCTACTTGGGATGAGTTCGAGAGTGCCTTCCTTGATCACTTCTTCCCTCAAGAGTTGAGAGAGGCAAAGGTTGAGGAGTTTGTGAATCTAAAATAAGAGGGGATGATTGTTAAATAGTATAGCCTAAAGTTCATTCAATTATCTAGGTATTCCCCCAGAAATGGTCCACGATATGAGAGCGAGGATGAGGAAATTCATGCCTGGATTGAGTAAGCAGGTGAAGAGAGAGTGCAAGGCAAAATTATTGATTCCCAACATGGATATGTCCAAAATAATGGTCAACAAACTGAGAAAGATAAGAAAAAGGATAGAGAGGAACATCTGAGTAAGAATGCCATATCAGCAGGGCCTAATCCCAGTCAGACCAAACAGGGTAAGGGAGATAGGTCTTATTTCCAGAAAAGTTCTTCTAGTTATGCACCGTCTTCGGCTAGTGCACCAAACCTGAGCCACAGGTCCCAAGGTCAGCCAAATGATCTTAGGCATTTTTATATGCCTAATTAGCCAATAATGCCCATAAATAGAGTGAATTTGGAGCACAAATTACTAGAGTCTACGTCTTTGAGTGTTGTTTTCGTTTATTTTGCTAACGTAGGGCCAAGTGTGCCTGTTAGTTATGTTTTTGCAAGATTTTGCTCAGATTGAAGAAGATTGGTGTTAAATACGAACATAAGGAACAAACACAACTTATAACACAGAGGATAAAAGTTAGTAGAAGCAGTCAAAAGACCAAAAGTCCATATGGCAGACCTAGGAGCAAGGTTATGGAAGCTAAAAAATAGAAAAAAATGCCAAGCCCAAGAAAGTGCAAGGTCCACATCGCGGCCTGTGCAAAAGTGTACAGGATTGTCCAGTCAACTAGTTAAGCAGAAAATCAGAGAAATAAGGGGTCTGCATTGTGGACCTGAGGACCTGATGCAGAAAAGTAAAATTATGAGATTTTTATTATTACTTTATCTTAGACTTTAGGTTTTTATCTTGGTTTTCATGCAAGGACTACTAGAAAGGTGACATGGAACTTTTTTCCACTATACTTTGGTTAGTTTAATCTTTAGATTTTGGTTTTGGGTTCCACTTCATTCATGATATATTCCACGTCCATGAGTGGCTAGTTCTCCATATTCTAGGATTGCAGCCATAGACTCTGTGTAGTTCTTGACTTTTGACATCTATGAATGGTTTATTTCGATTATTCCTATGTTAGTTATACCTATGCTTCAGAGTTTGGCAAATTTGGACTAAATTTGTTGTTTACTCTCGATTTGAGAGATGTTGGAGTAGATAGAATACATTAGCATAGGGAGCTGGTTCAATACTAGGAAACTAGGTTGATTTGTATAAGGAAAACCTGTGATAACTACCCTTACACCTTGCCTAGTTCATATACGGGAAGATAACTTTAATGCATTTTTATTGGTCTATCTATCCCCACACAATAATGTAGTTAAACAATCAATAACGGTAGATCAGCAGAGATGTGTAACCCTGTTCAAGTAAATTAAACCCTGTTAGTCAATAATCGGGAAACCAGACACAAATAGATATTGTTAAGACTAGACAGAGTCAAAAAGGTTACAATTCTCGAATTGTATCTATAATTGATATCTTGTGTGAAAGTCATCTTACTTTAATCATCAACATACCCCAGTGCCTCAAAAGGCTCCCGCTCATTACGGGGTGACGGGGAGTCTGATGTACATAGCCTAACCCCTATGTTTAAAAACATAAAGCGACTGTTTCCAGATGACCCATGAGGAGCGTCGAATGTTGCATTGACTA
>JAOTQJ010126172.1:0-10374 GCA_025642045.1 Solanum sejunctum
AGGAAGGTATATATGTTTTGAATTCGTGAAAAGTATCCATAGTGTTGCAAGAGAACATACCATAGATGAGGGGTATATATCTCATCCACCTTGTCGGGTGGTGGAAATCCTGTACTACCATAGATGAGGGGTATGTACCTCAACT
Source organism: Solanum sejunctum (assembly GCA_025642045.1). NCBI lineage: Eukaryota > Viridiplantae > Streptophyta > Magnoliopsida > Solanales > Solanaceae > Solanum > Solanum sejunctum. Next base: position 146 of record JAOTQJ010126172.1, read on the forward strand.
ACCTTGTTGGGTGGTGGCAATCTCCTATTACCATATATGAGGGGTATATACCTCATCAACCTTGTCGGGTGGTGGAAATCCTATACTACTAAGGATGAGTGGTAAGTACCTCATCTACCTTCCAAACAGAGGCATGCCTTGGATTCCAAGTACTAAGTTGATTGGTCTATGATGATAGTCTCTTCCTTCATATGTAATATGTCCTATATAAGCATGTTTAACTTCAAGCATTATCCATGCATGCCATGTTTCTAATATACAATCTCTTGCTTATGATTATGCATTTTGAGTATGTTGTCTATCTCTCGTTGTATTGAATCCTATTTACTTAGTACATTCAAATGTATTTAATGCATACTCTATGCCTATATGATGTTATCATGTAGGAACTGGAGCTCCTCACAATCATCCTCATCCTCCTTGTGTCTAGTAATATCTTCTCAAAGCAAGTTTGCCGAGTGCTCAACTCCGGGGATGATATCTCTTGTTCTTATGTTATGTAAAGACTTTCATTATCTTTTTGTATGCTTTTGACTATGAGGGTGAGCCCAAAAAGTTGTCTTGGCCCCCGTTTAATTCTAAGTGTAGAGGTGTTGTTGGACAAGTTATGTAATAATGCTATGAGCTTTGATTCTCTTGATTCATGTATGTTTTAATGCTATGAAAGACTCACTTAGTACCTTTGCACTTATTTTTATTCTCTTATTGTTGTTTAATTGCTTTTGCGACCAAGGATGTGTAATGATATGTTAAGAGACTTATTTAGGGTCCCTTTGGGTTCTCTATTCATCGTGTACCATCTAGACCCTATGCTTAGGTCACGAAAAACTTAGTATCAGAGCACTAGGTTATTAATGTTCCTCAATATCCAACACACTGTATTGATTAGAGTCTTATTAATGGTTTTGTTGTACACCATGACTATGAGTAAGAGACTATGAGGTGTTTTAGGAAATGTTTCCCTTCTTGTTGATCTATGTCATGCTATAGAAGTTAGGTAAGATTTCCACTCTAATGAATGTTCTTTGCTATGCTAGATCATGCTTATCGGAAGAAGAGCTCGCACTTCCAACAAACAACTGGCTTATGAAGAGTTTTGAGATATTGTTGCCATGCTAGTTCAATCCATGACCAATGAAATCAACCAAAGGGCCCAAGCCCCTCATACTTAAACTCCAACATCTAGGGTAAGGGAATTCATGAGGATGAACCTATTCGAGTACAATGTATCTACACTAGATGAGGACCCTAAAGAATTTATTGATGAGGTTTACAAGATGTTGTCCTTTATGGTTGTTAGATCGGAAGAGAAGGAAGAGTTGGTTTTATGAAATCAAGGGGGTGGCCCAAATATAGTATACTCAATGGAAAGAGTAGAAGGCGAACAACAATATGATCCTTTTGGACGAGTTTAAGGCAATTTTCCTCAACCGATTCTTCCCTCTTGATCTTAGGGAGGCCAAAATGATGGAGTTCATAAATTTGAAACAAGGATCAATGAATGTGAGGGATTATACCCTCAAGTTCAATCAACTCTCTAAGTATGCTCCACATATGGTTTCCGACTGAGGTCTAGAATGAATAAGTTTATGATGGGTGTATCCAATTTGGTGAATGAGGAAGGTTAGGGATGTTGAGTCTATAGTCCTTCCTATAGAGTCAGTTCTGATGGTAAATATGTTTCTTGATATCTTTCCTAATGACCTTTCTAGTGTTCCTTCCAAAAAGGAAATAGACTTTGGTATAGACCTCCTCCCTGATACTCAACCCATTTTTATTCTCTCTTATCGTATGGCCCTGATGGAGTTAAAGGAGTTAAAGTAACACTTGAGAGATTTGTTGGAGAAGGGTTTTATTAGGCCTGCCAATCACCTTCAGGTGGACCTGTGTTATTTTAGAAGAAGAAAGATGGGTCCCTTAGAATGTGCATTGACTACCGGCAATTCAATAGTGTCACCATAAAGAATAAGTATCCTTTACCAAAAATTGATGATCTATTTGACCAACTTCAAGGGGCTAGTCACTTCTCTAAGATTGATTTTTGGTTCAGGTATCACCAAGTGAAAGTGAGGGATTGTGACATTCCCAAGATGACCTTCTGGTCTAGATATGGGCACTATGAAATTGTGGTTATGTCTTTTGCATTGACAAATGCACTGACTATCTTCATAGATCTTATGAATAGGGTCTTTAAACCTTACCTTGATTTGTTTGTGGTAGTTTTCATTAATGATATTTTGATCTATTCCTATAGTAGGGAAGAGCCTATGAGTTATTTGAGAGTGGTACTACAAAAATTGCGGGAAGAGAAGTTATATGTTAAGTATGAAAAATGTGTATTTTGGTTGAAAGAAGTTTTGTTTCTAGGTCATGTAATGTTGGGGCATGCTATTAAGGTGGATCCTAAAAAGATGGAAGTTATTAGAAATTAGCCTAGACCTTTGACTCCATCGAAAATCAAAAGTTTCTTGGGCTTAGTGGGTTATTACCGGAGGTTTGTGAATGGATTATCTTCTACTGCTTCTCCCATGACTAAGTTAATCTAAAATAAGGCAAATTTTTTGTGGACTGATGAGTGTGAAAAGAGTTTCTAAATATTGAAAGATAAGCTTATCTCCACTCCTATCTTGTCTCTACTGGAATAGTTGAAAGTGTTTGTTGTGTATTATGATGCTTCACGGATTGGTTTGCGTTGTGTATTGATGTAAAATGGTAAGGTAATAGCTTATGCCACTAGAAAACATAACGTGCATGAAAAGAATTATCCTACTCATGATCTTGAATTGGCCACTGTGGTGTTTGACATAAAGATTAGGCTTAATTACTTATATGGAGTGCATGTTGAGGTATTTCCCAATTATAAGAGTCTCCATTATGTGTTCACTCAAAAGACCTCAACTTGAGATAACAAAGGTGGTTATAGCTTCTTAAGGACTATGCTATGAGTGTACATTATCACCCCAATAAGGCTAATATTATTGCCGATGCTTTGAGTAGGATGTCTATGGGTAGCCTAGAACATGTTTATATTGTGGTAAAGAGGTGGCTAGAGAGGTTCATTGGTTGGCTAGATTAGGGGTTAGTTGGAATAGGTTAATAGTGGTGGTATTGTGGTTGTTAATGATTCAAAATCTTCCTTAGTTGATGAGGTAAAAGCAAAGCAAGATCCTGATCCCTCCTTGATAGAATTGAAAGCTTTTGTGAGAGGGGGCAAGTTGGAGGTTTTCTCCTAAGGAGGAGATCGTGCTCTTAGGTACTAAGGTAGCTTGTGTGTGTCTTGTGTTGATGACTTAAGGAAGAGGATTCTTGATAAGGCTCATAATTCTTCCTATTCTATTCACCCCGATTCTACCAAGATGTATAGAGATTTGAGGGAAGTAATTTGGTGAGGTGGCATGAAGAGGGATATTCCTAAGTTTGTGTATGATTACCATAATTGCCAACAAGCCAAAGCTAAGCATCATAGGTCTGGTGGCCTCACCCAAGATATAGAGATTCTAACTTGGAAGTGGGAGAAAATTAACATAGATTTTGTGGTTGGACTTCCTATGACTAGAAAGGGTTTTGATTCTATTTCGGTTGCGGTTGATAGAATGACAAAGTTGGCTTATTTCCTACTGGTTAAGACTACTTATGGTGCCAAAGATTATGCTAAGTTGTACACTCATTAATTAGTTAGATTGCATGGGGTGCCCTTGTCTATCATATCAGATCAAGTTGCTCAATTCACTTTTCACTTTTGGACGTCCTTCCAAAGAGGTCTTGGTACCAAGTTAAAGCTTAGTATGGCCTTTCACTCTCAAATAGATAACCAAGATGAAAGAAGTATCCAAACTCTTGAGGATATGCTTAAAGTTTGTGTATTGGGGCTTAAGGGTAGTTTGCTTATAATAATAGCTATCATATAAGTATTGATTTGACTCCTTTTGAGGCTCTATATGGTAGACATTTTAGGTCTGCAATTGGATGGTTTGAGATAGGGTAAATGGCTTAGTTGGGTTTGGATCTGGTCATAGAGTCCATGGAGAAGGTAAGGTTATAGAGAATGTTAGAAACTAGCCCAAAATCATCAAAAGTCCTATGCCTATGTGAGGATAAGGGATCTAGAACTTAAGGTTAGTGATTTTGTCTATTTGTAGGTTTCACCCATGAAGGGTGTGGTTTGCTTTGGTAAAAAGGGTAAATTGAGTCCAAGATTCGTGGGTCCTTATAGGGTGTTGAGTAATATTGGTGAGGTAGCCTACGAGTTAGAGTTTCCTAGTGAAATAGTCTTGGTTTATCCAGCCTTCCATGTGTCTATGTTGAGGAAGTGTGTGGGTGACCTAAATGCTATTGTGCCTCTTGATGTTGTGGGTATTGTTGAAGACAATTTGACTTTTGAGAAGGATCTAGAAGAAATATTAGATAGACAAGTGAAGAGGTTGAGGAACAAGGATCTAGTTTCTGTTAAAGTCCTTTAGAGGAATCAACAAGTTGAGAGTGCTACATGGAAAGCTGAGGTGGACACGCAAAAGTGATACCCCTATCACTTCGTTTTTACCTAAGCCTAAGGTACCAATTCTAAGTCTCTTATGTGATTTCAAGTCTTATGTTTCATCCCCTATATCATTTGCATGCATTTATGTTTATATTGACAAGTTCATGGTGATTTTGACACTTTTGTTGAGATTTTGAAAATGGTGCTTAAGTGCATTGTTGCATTCTTGTTGGGGATGATTTCTTTATGATTACTCTTCTTATGTTAACTTCTTTGACATTCAAGAACAAATGTTCCCAAGGGGGAGATATTGAAACGACCCCAAAAAGTGCCCCAAGATGTGCCTAGGAAATGCCCATAATTGTAATTTTCATATATCTCACACTCCGTACGTGATATCATAAATCCAACTTCATATTCATGATTAGGGAAAAACATTAAGTGGAAAATGGGTCTAACCCTGATTTTAGATAAACCATATCAAAATTTGAAATTCTAAAATTTTGCTTATCCAATGTTGATCTGCGCCCTTGGCGCGACATGACAAGGGCGCGGACTACTATTATTTTTGGCCAATTTTTGTTACTCGGTCCAAGGCCATTGGGTCTTAGGCCTAAGCCTTCCTATGCATAAAAACACCTATTCTTAGCTATATTTCACCTTCATATCATACAAGAAATTCCCCAAAACCCTCTCAAACACTTAGCCAAATATTTCACTTAAAATCAAGGGTCCCAAACTCATTTCGGATCTTAAGGAATTCACTCAAGCTTCAAGTTTTTATCTTAATCTTCATTAAGGAATTCTCCAAAGTTGATGTATGTGGGTTCTATTGGGTCCTTTCACCCATGGTGCCCAAGCTTCTTTTTTACATAAATTGCATGTTTCTAAGTTAACTTACTTATGGGTCTTCTCATTCTGAATTTGACTACAAACTATGTTGGAGTTTTGTGAAAATGTGACTGTTTAATCATATTTTGAGCTATCAATCTAAGATTTATGATGAGTTTTGATAAGGGGTTTCAATGTATTTTTCAAGGTGGTATTACCAAGAGTTGGTAGGTTGATTTACTTCAAGTTTTCTTGCATGATTTTACTCTTGAATTGTATGGTTGTATACTAACAATACACACTCACCAAGTGTTTGATAAAATGTTCGATTTAGGTTTCTTGAGCTATTGATTATCTATTGCATGACCTATGACTTGAATGACTTTATGATGATGAAAGGAAGGCATATGTGTGTTGAATTCAGAAAAAGTATCCATAGTGTTAAAAGTGACCTTACCATAGATGAGGGGCATATACCTTATCCACCTTGTCAGGTGGTGGCAATCCCATACTACCATAGATGAGGGGTATATACATCATCCACCTTGTCAGGTGGTGGCAATCCTGTACTACCATAGATGAGGGGTATATACCTTATCCACTTTGTCGGCTGGTGACAATCCCATACTACCATAGATATGACACCTAATAACTTTTTGCTCTTGTATATCCATGTTTCAAGAGTCATTTAGTTATGTTGGGGGCGTATTAGGTTCATGGGAGACTCTTAGTACCTAAACAAGTTCAAGACTTCCCTATAAGTTAAGGTTTGGGTGTTGTTTCATACAAGTGTCATATTTAAACTAGCATAATTTTTACAACATTTGGAAATGGGTGTCTCACAAGATTTCAAATGAAAGCCCTTTGTGTTAGCTTCACAATGCACTTGGTTTCACCTCATTTCGAGGTCGGATGAGGGAGTTATGATCGTTTTCGTAAGACACTCCCATGCAGTGATGTCACACAGGCATCAATACGGGAAGTGGTGGCTTGTATGGGTCGTGTGAGGCTGGATAAAACCATTTTGAACCTAAGACATGGACCAAAACAAGTGGATCAGGTCGTAAGGTCAGCCACTGGTCGTGAGGAGGGGCGTGAAGGTGAGTAAGGCAGGCTTGGCATGCATGGAGATGAGTTTGAGGCTAAGACATGGGCCACGGCCGCTCACACGAGTCGTCAAAGGTGTCACAGGTCATAAACCTTGGTGAGGGGCCTGGACAACATTTTCCAGCACCAAGTATGGTGCCCCGAGCCTTCACATGGGTCGTGAGGCTCCACACAACCAGCGGATGCCTCCGTGGTCATAATGAGACGTCTTTTTTCCAATCGATTCCAACTTCAATTTTTGGAATAAGTACCTTATCACGGTCACTCCAAATGACCCATAGAGTGCCACACGACCTGTGGGGCCTTCAGTGGGGAAACACTTTGCCCATTTTTCCATCCATTCACTAATGGCATTTTTGTAAATGCTAATTATCCTAGTGACCCTTTTTGGATTTTTAGGCTATCTTAACCTTCCTAGAAGACCTAAACCCTAATCCTAAGGACCTTGTTTCACTACTCTCGTCTCGATCACACTCCTAAATCCTCTTAATAGCCTCCATCAAGCCCCAATTCGAGTTTAAGGAAACCTAAGAACAAGTTTGGATTCAAAGATCATTTTCAAGTCTCCATTCTTCCCAATCTCAATTTCGATCAACTCTAGACCTAAGGTATGTGGATTTCATTCATGGGTTCCTTTCACTTATGATACCTAAGCTTCCATTTTCCTAAATTGCATGATTTAAAGTTGAGTTACAAATGGGTTTACTAGTGTTAACATGTCTATGAACTATGTTAAAGTTATATAAAGTTGTGACTATTTTGCTATGTTGTGAGCTATATATCTTAGATCTATTGTAAGTTTTGATGAGGGGTTTTTATGCTAATGTCTTGGGGGTGTTAAAAGGTGTTAATTGATGGTTGTACAATAGATTTTCTTGCATGATTTCATCTCTAAATAGCATGGTCATATACTCCCATTGTATACCCGCCAAGTGTTTGATAAAATGTCCGGTTATGGTTTCTTGAGGAATTAAAGGTCTAAAGCATGAGATATTATATGAATGATGTTATAATGATGAAATGAGATTATGTACATGATAATTTCTATATAAAGTGTTGTATTAGACCATAGTCAACCGAGTTGAGGGTTTGTACTCATCAACCATGTGAAGGGTTTGTACTTCACCACCTAGGATGATTGGGGTGTGACTATCATCAACCAAGTTAGGGGTTTGTACTCATCAACCATGTGAGGGGTTTGCACTTCATTACCTAGGATGATTAGGGTATGACCAACATTAACCATAAAAGGGGTTTAGACCTCACCACCTAGGAAGATTGGGGTGTGACCATCATCTACCAACCAAGGTTGGAAAGCTAGCTTTGTCTATTCTTCACATATGATATATTATATGAGCATGAGTTACTTAAGCATGTTTTTACTTATGCATTGATCATATATGTCCTATTGTTATATATTATGCGTATTGCCTATTGTTATGCATTTTGGATTATGATGCTTATCTTTTGTTGCATTGCATCCCACATACTTAGTATATTGAAACATACTAATGCATACTCTTGCCTACATGGTATCACCATGTAGGAACCGGTGCCTGAGTTGATCCTCCTCCTCCTCCTCCATGTGGCTAGAGGTGCTATTCCAAGCATGTTGGTGAGTCCTCTATTCCTGGGACCTTGGTTATATTTTCTCTTATCTATGTATTGAGACACTTTCTCACATTCTATTTGACTTTGTTCGATAATGTGTATTTATGATATGAGTTATGATTTCTTGTCTTGTAATTTTATTGTTTTGTCAAGTTTTTGCTTAGCCCCATTACCCTTATTTTAATATATATATATCTTTTATAAGCGTTCGTGACCAAGGATGTGTTATGACAAGTAAAGAGGCTTGATTGGGGTTCCTTCGGGTTCCCCACTCGTCATGTCATATCTAAGCCCTAGGTTTGGGTTGTGACAAACTTGGTATCATAGCACTAGGTTGATAGATATACGGAGTCCAACATACCACATCGATTAGAGTCCTATTTATGGTTGTGAAGCGCGCCATGAGTATGGATAGGATGCTATGAGGCGTTGTAGGAAATGTTTCCCTTATTTATGTCCTAAGACATGCTATAGAGTTGCGGTAAGTATTTTTCAAAATAATGATTGTTCTTTGCTATGCTAGATCATGTCGAATACTAGAGGAAGACGGGCGTAATCTCCAGAGGAGCAACCTACCAGTGGTGAGCTCTGGGATGCCCTTACTATGCTTTCCCAGGTGGTGGCCAACCAAGTCTAACAAGGGGTCTAAACCCCTCATGCTACTACCCTGGGAGCTAGGGTAAGGGACTTCATAATGATGAATCCTCCAATTTTCCATAGTTCAAAGGAGGATGAAGATCCACAAGAGTTTATTGATGAAATCTACAAAATCTTGTCTATCATGGGTGTTGGGCAAAATGAAAAGGCGGAGTTGGCAGTGTACCAACTCAAAGAGGTGGCTCAAATTTGGTTTGATCAATGGAAAGGTGATAATGGTAATGGTTATGTGGTGCTTTGGGAGGAATTCAAGTTGACCTTCCTTAATTGGTTCTTCCCTCTTATGCTTAGGGAAGAAAAGTTGGTTGAGTTTATGAACTTGAAACAAGGTGGTGTGATTATGAGGGAGTATGCCATCAAATTTTATCAACTTTCAAAGTATGCTCCTTACTTGGTGGCCGATCCTAGGTCAAGGATGAATAAGTTTGGTATGGGAGTTTCTGACTTGGTAAGTGAAGAATGGCGGTACGCCTTTCTTATTAGTGATATAAATTTATATCAATTTGGTGACCTAAAAGGAGTAAATAGAAGAAGCAAATTTGAGAAAGAGGAGGGGTTATGAGGCCAAGAGGGCCTGGTTTGAGGATAAGTTCCAAAAGGGTGCTAGATTTCACAAAGGCCAAGGGTCTTCTCATACTACTAATAGGGGATTTGCGAATGACTTTCCTAGGCCTCAAGGTGTAGGTTGAGTGGCTCTTATAGAGGTGTGTCCTAAATGTGGAAGGAAGCATGGAGGTCCATCTTTGAAGGGTTCTAATGCATGCTTTGAATATGGGGAACTTAGTCACAAGAAGGTAGATTGTCCAAGAAGCCGTGGTAAGGGCTGGGGTGCAAATGCTATTCCATTAGGTAGAGGTTGTCCTCAAGGTAGTGCCCCAAGGAACAACCAATTTTATGCACTACATGGAAGGTAAGGGATTAGTAAGGTTTCCAATGTTGTTACCGGTATGTTGAAAATCTTTGACTTTGATGCATATGCTTTGATTGATTTGGGTGCCACTATTTCCTTTGCTACTCCTTTTATTGCTAGAAAGTTCTATGTTGATCTCAAATTGTTGCATGAGTCATATGAAGTGTCTACTCCTATTGGTGCCTCTATTATTGGTAGAAAAGTTTATAGAAATTATCCTATTTGCACTTTGCATAAGTTGATACCTTGGGATCTTGTTGAATTAGACATGGTAGATTTTGATGTCATTCTTGGGATAGATTAGTTGCATGCCTACTATGCTTTTATTGATTTTAAAACTCGTAGGGTCAAGTTTCACTTCTCAAATGAACCCGTCCTTGAGTGGGAAAGTCCTGATATGGTGTTCAAGTATAGATTCATTTCATGCATCAAAGCCCATAGGTTGATTTCCAAGGGGTGTTTGGATCATCTTGTGAGATTCAAATATGTGGAGTCTAAAGTCCCTTCCATATAGTTGGTTCCGATTGTAAATGAGTTTGTTGATATCTTCCCAAATGACCTTCCTGGTATCCCTCTATAAAGGGAGATAGATTTTGGCATAAATCTCCTTCCCCATACTCAACCTATCTCTATTCC
>JAOTQJ010126203.1:0-10373 GCA_025642045.1 Solanum sejunctum
GATTATTGTGAAGCTTATTAGAAAAAATAGAGTAATAAAAGAAAGAGCGGTACGAGGATCTATCAATGCATACACATTAAAAATCAAAACATTTAACATACCTATGAAGTATCATGCCAAGTCTAGTGACCCCTATAGGGGTATGGTTGAGAATGTCAATGGTCATCCTCATAATCCTTAGTAATCCATGGGCAATGTCTCGACTTATGATCCTTTGTACCATAGTTGTAACAAGCACTTGAACTGGCCCAAAAATCTCCCTAATAGTACTTTCCACACTTGTGTCACTTGGGGAAACTTGTCTACCAACACCCTTTCCTTTCCCTTGAGCAAATGGACAGTTAAGAATCTTGTAGACTATCTTGCCATACCAAAAGCAAGCACTCATGTATCTCGAACATGTGCCACTATAGTTTCTCCTAAAGTTTTGGTACTAAGGATGAGTCATTACACAACCACCACCGAGCTTAGCATATGGAAGACTACCTCAAATTTGAACGCTTCTCCTTCCTTCCTCTTAGGGTACCGGGCAATCTCTCATCTTATACTCATCACTATTACCCTTGAAGCAACTCACAATTCCCACCAAACACCTTCCTTGATGTTTATTTCCACACTGTTGACAAATGGCAAAAGAGATCCTCTCCTTTCTGGGCAGTGGTAGTCTAGTAGAAGATGAAACATACCATGAATAAGAATCAAATAGATACAGTGAGTTATATTCCAACGACCATTAACAACATAGTGCTCTGATACCAAGTTTGTCACAACCTAATCCTAGGGCCTAGATGTGAAACGGTGAATGGAGAACTAGAAGAAACCCACACAAGACTCTCAACATATCAATCACACATCTTTGATTGTGGAAGCATAATAACAACAAACAGAGATAAAAATAAGGGAAATAGTACTAAGGGTAATCTTGGATAATCATAAAATAGTAAAGAGTCAAGCTCAAAGCATAGATACATCAATTATTCCAACAACACCTTTAGTATCAAGTGCTAAACATAAGAAAATAACAAAATAGCAAGAGTAACATTGATAGCATCCCCAAACTTGAGGACTCACCAAGGCTTATCTCCCGAGCATCGAACTAGCCACATGGAGAATGACCAATAGGTTCTCCAATTCCTACATGGTAACATCATGTAGGCATAGAGTATGTATTAGTATGTTTGACTATACTAAGTATGTATGATGAAATGCAATAAAACATAGGCAACATAGTCAAAATGTATAATCATAAACAATAGAGAAGTATAATATCAATATGACATGCTGATCAATTTGCAACACCATAGATACTTTTCATAGATTAAATACTTACGTACAATCCCCTTAACATCATAATGTTACTAGATATGTAAACCATGTAATAGATCATCAATAACTCAAGAATCCTTGTCAAGACATTTTATCAAACACTTGGCGGGTATAATATGAGAAAGCTCAATGTAAATCAACCCACCAATATAGAGTAAAACCCTCATGAAAGATACCTTGAAATCCTTCATCAAATCTCATAATAGATCACGAATATGAAGTTGGATTTTCAATATCAAACATTAATTTTGGGATATATGAAAATAACAGTTATGGGCATTTTCGAAGCATATTTTTGGGGTATTTGAAGTATTGCAAACTATGAGAGGGGCCAAGTCCCATAGTGAAATTTGTCTCTCACCTTTTACCAATGGTCTTGGTGAACTTAAATTACCATCCATGCTATACTCCAATCAAGAATTGAGTTATTTAGGGATATTGAGTTGATGAATCATGGGAAACACAATTCTCAAGTTGCTCTCCGTTATTGATTGTCTCTTGTTTTAGTTAGTTTACTTTAGTTTCTTATGAATCATTGGCCGCCTCCCCCACCCCTTTAGGAAAATAAGTTTTTTAATACTTGAATTGTTTATCAGTTAATCAATTTCGAAGTATTCGCATTCTCTGTGGGATTAGACCCTAATCTTGGTTAGGTTTTATATTTGACAATGGCTACTTAATCCTCAAAAAGAGAGGTATAACTTGGGCGTGATCAATTCTACTCTAAACTATTATTTTTTAATTCAAATTGTATCTTTTTTGCTTCAATTATTTCTTCACTTTTTACTTTGTATTTCATTCAATATTAATTTCTTCATACGACTGTTCCATATGTATGTTGTGGTAATGAGTAATATATTGTAAATGTCATACAAATATAAATTATTTTCTTAAAAAAGATAAATATTTTAAAAGGGCTAATTATTCAAAAAAACATGGATGTTATTGTGTTAGTCTTTTTAAATTATTTGATGTTAGTTTAGTCTTTCATTGATATCCGCGCTAAGTGAGGATATCTATATTAAACCTATTATTCTTTGTTCCTTTACAACTGTATATCTGCAATAATAACATTAGATGATTTATATAAATTTGAACTTTTAACGTGAACTATTTGTAAGGACCCAGACGTTGTAAATTCTTATTAGAGCTTGAAAATTCATTTCAAAAAGAAAAACTCTAGACCAAGGTAACATTTTAGGGGAGACCTCACAACCCGTGTGAGGTCACATGGTCCGTGGGGGGTTCTCGTGAAGTGGCCTTTGGCCGTTGGAGGTTGGTAGGTCCCTAAATGTGGTGTTTAAAACTAAGGCTCGTTACACTTGGACCCATCATGGTCCATGCAATGTCCCAAAAAAATGCTAGAAAATGTGCCTTGAAAGTGTACAGAATCACACTTTTTATATATCTCAAAAATCATGTGTGATATTGAAAATCCGACATCATATTCTTGATCGGTAGGCGAAATTGAGTGGATAGTGGGTCTAAACTTGATTTTAGAGCAACCATATCAAAATTCAAAAATTAATAATTTACAAATTCCAGTGACGATTGCACCCTTGGTGCGACGTGGCCAAGGCGAGGCTCAGTATTATTTTTGGCCCGTTATTTCTTGTTTCGTCCAAGGCTTTTGGGTCTTGGACCTAAGTCTTTTAATGCATGAAAATACCTAAACTTGGACCTATTTTACCTTCATATCATACAAGACATTTCCCAATACTCTCTTAAACATTTAGACAAATATTTCATCCCAAATTTCAAGTCCCAAAACTCATCCAGCCATTAAGGATTTTACTCAAGCTTTAAGTCTCCATTTTCAATATTCCATAAGAATTCTCCAAGGCCAAGGTATGTGGGTTTTAACCATTGGGTCGTTTCACCCATGGTGCCCAAGCTTCTTTTTTACACAAATTTCATGTTTCTAAGTTGACTATGAACTATGTTGGGGTTTTGTAAAACTATGACTGTTTTAGCATGTTTTGAGCTATAAATCTTTGATTAGCTTGAGATTGATGAAGGGTTTTGATGTATATTGTATGATGGTGTTACCAAAGCATTAATGGGATGATTTACATCAACATTTCTTTAATGATTTCACTTTTTAATTGCATGATTTTAGACTAGCATTACACACCCACCAAGTGTTTGATAAAATGTCCGGTTTATGATTCCATGTACTATGACTTGTATTGCTTTATGATGATGAAAGGATGGTAGAAATTTATTGATTTCATAAAAAGTAGCTATAGTGTTGAAAGTTGATCAATTGCCTCATTTGAGGGGTAGTAGGCCCAAATACCAAATTGGGGAGCGGGTGTATATACCTCAATAGACTTGCTCGGGAGTGTAACGATCCAAGCCTAGGGCATAGGCACGACATGAAGAATTTGTATGTCGAGGGGACCCCAAACAAGCCTCTTAAATGTATTATTATACATCATTGATTGCAAAAGTAATTAAACAAAATAATTGAACTAGAAATGGGGGCAAAGGGACAAAAGGAAGCTTTCGTAACATAAAAATCAAACAAGAGAGCCAAAGCTCTAGGCAAATACATAATGTGTCCAACAACACCTCTAAACATAGAACTTAGCGGTGGCCAAGAGATACACCCAAGCTCACACTCATAGTCAATAAGAAACATACATCAATAAAAGAGAGTCTTAATACATAGTACTAGCGATTTGGAGGAGGAGGATCAAGTGGGACTCCAATTCCTTCATGGTGACATCATCTAGTCATAGAGTATTCGTAATTATGTTTAAATATACTAAGTATGTAGAATGCAATGCAACAAGTAATAAGCACCATAAACAAAATGCATAACATAGGAAATGAATAAGCCTATAGCAATATGACATGCATGAATGATGCTTGGAGTAAAATCAAGCTTATATAGAACATACTACGTGTGTAAGGAGAGACCATAATTAAATAATATACAAGGCCTATCACCTTCTTGGAGAGGTGAATGAGGTACAAACCCCCCAATATGGTTGATGAGGTACAAACCCCTCAACATGGTTGATATGATACTAACCCCTGAACATGGTTATCAAGGTACATGAAATGACCTGAAAAAGTTCTCAAAGATATGCCTCGGAATGCTAGGAATATTAATTTTTATATATCTAAAAATCCATTTATTATTTTGAAATCGAACTTCATATTTCTGATCTGGGGTCAATATTAGGTGAAAAAAGGTCTAATCTCGATCTAAGAGCAAAATAATAGCAATTATAAATTTTGAAGTCATAATTTCGATTGAGTTGTTCGCAATGCCTCCACGATACACCTTGGGTGTACTTTAGTATAAATTCCTTTTGGAGATGTGTTTTTCGCCTATCAGTGTTTTCCTCTACGGTCCAAAATATTCCAAGTGTTAGGCCCAAGTTACCCAAATGTGTTTTTACCTATACTTAGTCAAATATGACCCTTATATCATCCTAAATATGCCCCAATACTCCCCAAAACACTTAGCTATATTTTTACTCCAAATTTTAGACTCAAAACCCTCATTTCTATTTAAAAATTGTTTTCAAACTTCAAGCCTCCATTTTAACCTTTACCAAGAGCTTCTCCAAAGCTAAGGTATGTGGTATTGAACCATTGAGTCCTTTCACCCATTGTTCCTAAGCCTCCTTTTTACTAATATTGCATGATTTAAAGTTGATTTTACATATGGGTCTTGTATATTGAGAAATTTACTGCACAGTAATTTAAGTTCATGAGTGGTTGTTTTAGCATGTTTTGATCTCTAAATCTTGGATTTAAAGTTGGATTCCAGGAGGCGTTTTGATTTGAATGTTTTGGGGATGTTGCAAGGTGTTGATTGATGGTTTTACAACATATCGTTTTGTATTATTTCATCTATAAATTGCATGGTCTGTTAACCTATTACATACCCCCAAGGAGTTTGATAAAATGTCGGGCTAGGGTTTCTTGAGGAATTGAAGGTCCAAAGCATGCATTGTGATATGTATATGTTATTATGATGAAAAGATATTATATATATAATACATTTGATGTTATAATGAATAGGTGAGCTTATGCATATGATGAACTCTAGATAAAGTGTTGCATTAGACTATGCCCGATCAGGGGAGATAAGTGCCCAGGTAACCGAGGGAAGGGTTCATACTTCTCCACCTAGAGATGGGGTGGCATCATCACTAACCGCGATGGGAGTTTATACACATCAACCGAGATAGAGGTTTGTACTTATCCACCTAGGTGATGGAGCGACATTATCACCAACTAAGATGAGGGTTAGTACTCATCCACCTAAGTGATAGTATGACATCATCACTAACCCCAAGGGGTTTATACCTTGGAAACCTAGCTTGGCTATACTTCATAAATGATATTTTATATGAGCATGTTTTACTTATGCATTGATCATACATGTCATATTGCTATAAAATGCCTATTGCTTATTATTATGCATGGTGACCATGAAGCTTATCTTTTGTTGCATTGCATCCTACATAGTTAGTACATTCAGACGTACTAACACATACTCCTGCTTACTTGATATCACCATGTAGGGACCGGTGCTCAATTTGATCATCATCCACTTCGAGGACCTTGGTTTATGTTCTTATCTTGATTTGCATTGAAATATGTACTTATGTTCTATTGACTGTGATGGTGAGCCTGGCAGCTTTGTCTTGGCCCCCGCTTTATCTATGAATTAGAGGTGCTTGTTGTACATATTGTATATTTATGTATGAGCTTCGACTCTTGACTCTTGATTATGACATTTATGAAAGCTTTTTCCTTAGCCCTACTGCCCCTATTCTTAATCTATATGTCTTTTATGTGCTTCCGCGACCAAGGAGGTGCAATGACAAGTTTAGAGGCTTATTTGGGGTACCTTCGGGTTCTCTATTTACCATGTTGCATCTGGGTCCTAGTCTTTAGTAGTGACAAACTTATTATCACAGCACTAGGTTGTTTGATCCTTAGAGTCTAACATACCACGTCGATTAGAGTCCTATTTATTGTTGTGAAAAACTCCATGACTATGAATAGGAGGCTATGAGATATTTCGAGAAATGTTTTTCTTCTTCATATTCTAAGTCATACTATGGAGTTATGACAAGCTTCCCCCCTAACGATTATTCTTTGCTATTCTAGATCATGTCAAACACTAGAGGAAGACATGCCCAAACTCCCAAGGAGCAACTTACCAACGGTGAGCTCCGGGATACTCTTACTATGCTTCCCCAAGTGATGGCAAACCAAGTCCAACAAGGGGCCTAAGCCCCTCATGATATTACACTAAGAGCTACGGTAAGAGATTTCATGAGAATGAATCCTACGGTTTCTCCATGGGTCAAAGGTGGATGAAGATCCACAATAGTCATTGATGAGGTTTAAAAAATCTTGTCTTTCATGGGTGTTAGGCCATATGAGAAGGCAGAGTTGGCAGCATACCAACTCAAGGGGTTAGCCCAAATTTTGTATGATCAATTCAAAGGTGAGAAGGTTAATGGCTATGTGGTGCATTAGGAGGAATTCAAATTGGCCTTCCTTAATCAATTCTTCCCTCCTGAGCTTAGGAAAGCAAAGTTGGTTTAGTTCATGAACTTGAAACAAGGTAGTATGAGTGTAAGGTAATATGCCCTCAAATTTAATCAACTTTCAAAATATGTTCCTCACTTAGTGGCCGACTCTAGGTCAAGGATGAATAAGTTTGTTATGGGGGTTTCTAACTTGGTAAGTGAAGAATGCTGGTCCGCCTTGATTATTGGTCATATGGACTTATATGGATTGATAACAACATATGCCGAGCATATGAAATAAGAAAAGTTGAGAAGGAGAAGGGGCCATGAGGCTAAGAGGGCCCTTTTTGACGTCAAGTTCCACAAGGGTGTTAGACTTCCACAAGGCCAAAGGCCTCCACATGTGACAAATATGGAGTTTGCGAATGACTTCCCTAGACCTTAAGGTAATAGTGGTGTGGCTTCCAGTGATATATGTCCTAGATATGGCAAGAGTCATAATGGCCCGTGTTTGAAGGTACTAGTGTATGTTATGGTTATGGGGAGCCTAGTTAGAAGAAATTGTATGATCCAAGAAACCATGACAAGCTTTAAGGTACAAATGCTATCCCATTAGATATAGGTAGTGCCTCAAGGTATAACCGATTTTATGCTCTACATGAGAGGCAAGAGGTTGGTGAGGTCCTTGATGTTCTTACCAGTATGTTGAAAATCTTTGATCTTGATGTATATGCTTTGATTGATCCGGGTGCCACCCTTTCATCTGTTAGCCCCTTTATTGCTAAGACGTTCCACGTTGAGTTGAAGTTGTTGCATGAGTCATATGAAATGTCTACCTCTATTGGTACATCTTGCATAAAATCCCACCTTGTGATCTTGTTGAATTAGATATGATCGATTTTTATGTTATTCTTGGGATAGATTGGTTACATGGGTACTATGCTTTTAATGATTATAGAATTCATAGAGTCAAGTTTTAATTTCCAAATGAACTTGTCCTTGAGCGGGAAAGTCATGAATAGCAGTAAGGGGTAGGTTCATTTCATGCCTTAAATCCTATAGGTTGATTTCCAAGTGGTACTTGTATCATCTTGTAAGTGTTAAAAATGTAGAGTCCACAGTCCCTTCGATTGAGTCGGTTCCAGTGTAAGTGAGTTCCTTGATGTTTTGCCAAATGACCTTCCCTATGTCCAACCTATAAGGGAGATAGATTTTGGCATAGATCTCCTTTACTACACTCAACCTATCTCTATTCCCTCTTACCATATAGCCCTAGCTGAGTTGAAGGAGTTAGAAGAACTATTCAAAGATTTGTTGGGAAAGGGATTTATTGGATCTTGCTAATACCCTTGGGGTGCACCGGTGTTGTTTGTAAAGAAGAAAGATGGGTCACTTAGAATGTGTATTGACTACTAGCTACTCAATAGGGTCACTATAAATAATAGATATCCTCTTACAAGGATTAATGACTTGTTTGACCAATTGCAAGGGGCAAGCTTTTCTCTACGATTGGTCTTCTGTACGGGTACCATCAAGTAAGGGTGAGGGAGTGTGATATTCCCTAGACGGCCTTCCAGAGTAGGTATGGGCACTATGAATTTGTGGTGATGTCCTTTTGGTTGAATAATGCACCAGCCTTCTTCATAGACCTAATGAATAGGGTCTTTCAACCCTACCTTAATTCCTTTGTTTTATTCTTCATTGATGATATTTTGATCTATTCACATAGTAGGGGTGAGCATATGGACCATTAGAGAGTTGTGTTGCAAAGTTTGAGGGAGGAGAGAATGTATGCTAAATATGACAAGTGTGAGTTTTAGTTGGGGGAGGTTGCATTCTTAGGTCATGTGGTGTTGGGAGATGGCATTAAAGTGGATCCTAAAAAGACCTATGTGATTAGGAATTGACTTAGACCATTGACCCTATCGAATATTAGGTGTTTCTTGGGCCTTGCAAATTACTATAGAAGGTTTGTGAATGGATTCTCCTCCATTACTTCTCCTACGAAAAAATTGACTCAAAAGAAAGTGAAGTTTTTATGGACTGACGAATGTGAGAAGAGCTTCCAAACATTGAAGATAGACTTGTGTTAGCTCTTATATTATCATTACAGCATGGACTTGAGGGTTTTGGTGGTGTATTGTGATGCATTTTGAGTTAGTTTGGGTTGTCTGTTAATGCATAATGGTAAGGTCATAGCCTATGATTCTAGGCAACTCAAGGTGAATGAAAAGAACTACCCTACCCATCATCTTGAATTAGCCACCATTGTGTTTGCACTAAAGATTTGGCGACATTATTTATATGAAGTACATGTTGATGTCTTCACCAATCATAAGAACTATAAATATGTCTTCACACAAAAAGATCTTAACTTTAGACAAAGAAGTTGGCTAGAACTCCTTAAGGACTATGACATGAGTGTGCATTACTATCCAGGTAAGGAAAATGTTGTAGAAGTTACTTTAAGTCGGGTGTGTATGGGTAGCCTATCTCATATGGATGGTGGTGTTACAGAGATAGCTAGGTAGGTGCATAGATTGGCTAGATTGGGGATGAGGTTGGAAGATATGGGTAATGTATTGTTGTTGTTGATGGTTCTAAATCTTTTTTGGTTGCTGAGGCGATAGAAAAATAAGATCTAGACTCCTCCTTGCTTGAATTGAAGGCTTTGGTGAAAGAGGGAAAAAAAAGGTTTTCTCCCAAGGGGGATATGACGCCTTAGGTACCAAGGTAGGTTGTGTGCCATGCATTGTGGGTAGTGGTGGATAGGATGACGAAATTGACTCCATTTCTATCAGTCCAAACTACATATAGGGCTGAGGAGTATCCAACGTCGTACATCCATGAGTTAGTGAGGTTACATGGGGTTCCTTTATACATCATACAGGATTGGGGTGCATAATTCAGTTCACACTTTTGGAGGTCATTTCAAAGGGGTCTTGGCAATAAAGTTCACCTTAGTACGATCTTCCACCCCCAAACGGATAGCAAAGCCGAAAGAACAATTCAAACACTTGAGGATATGCTTAAGGCTTGTGTGTGGGAGCTTAAAGGTGGTTGGGATGACTATCTTCAATTGATTGAGTTTTTCTACAACAAAAGCTATCACACTAGCATCGGTATGGCTCCTTTTGAGTCTTATTATAGGAGATATTGTAGATCACCGGTGGGTTGGTTTGAGGATTGAGTGGTGGCTTAATTGGGACCAGATCTGGTTATGTAAGTCCTTGAGAAGATTAAGATGATTAAGAGAGGTAAAGGATAGCCCAAAGTCTACAAAAATCCAATGGCGATGTAAGAAGAATGGACTTAGAATTCCAAGTGGTAGATTGGGCTTATTTGGAGGTTTCTCCAATGAAAGGTGTAGTCCATTTTGGTAAAAAAGGGAAGTTGACGCCAAGGTATGCTGGTCCTTATGAGGTGATTAAGAGGGTTGGCGGGGTAGCTTATGAGTTGAAGGTGCCTAGTGAAATGAATTTGGTCCATCCGGTGTTCCATGTCTCTATGTTGAGAAAATGTATTGGTGATCCTAATGCC
>JAOTQJ010126214.1:0-10372 GCA_025642045.1 Solanum sejunctum
TATCACTTGCTCCAATCAACAATAAGACATTATTATCCATCTTTAATAATCATCGATATAATCCGAACGCTATCCAAATTGTTAACATTATTATCAATATTTAAGGAACATCTTTTCAGAAAATATTTCCGATTCACCAGCCAAACAGGATAAATGAAAATGATTTTGCTGGAAAACATCTCCATGGAAAATGTAAACATTATCATGATAACTACTTAATTTCTTGGAAAATAAGAAAATTAAACACAGGAAGAGATGGAAGATAATTACCTGAAGGGCAAGACCAAACCTATGGTTTTCACGGAGGTGATTCATACAATGAACAATCTCTAGCTTTGTTAGAGGTTTCCCTTCGTTATGCAATTTGTCTAAATCAGCTTTGAGGTTAGCTTCTGAGTCTGCTCTGTTCATAAGGTTCGACAACATCCGGCGCCCGTCGTTTTTTCGGGTTTTTTGGGTGATGGTCGGCGTTGATACGGTCTCCATCGCCGCCGTTTCTGTTGACAGACATCGGCGTAACGTCGTTGATCGGAGAAGCTTCAAACAGGTAGATCTGCTCATCATTTTTTCTGGTGTTCCTAAGTTGCCACGAAGAGAAAGGGTTTCACCAGGGTTTAACCAGAAGGAAATGTTTCAGTTTCACTGCCACGACGTCGTTCCGATTAGATTAACGATTATTTGACCTTTTCAAAAATTATAAGAGAGATTCAATAACATTTTCTCAATTATTTCAGTATTAAACTATATTATTTATCGTATAATTATAATTTAACAATCTTATTAATATTAGTTTCAAAGTTTAGTCTTTATTGTAACTAGATCTATGTAACCAAATATTATAGTTTAGTGAAAAGAATGTTGTACGACTAGATCTACGTAGCAGATATGTTGTTGTTGTTGAAAAGAATGTTGTAATTTATATTTTTATTTATTTAAAATTATTTTTTATATTATATTAAAAAATTTTAATAATTTTATTGTTCAAAATCATTGCTTTTAGATCTCTTATCGTGATTTATTGTTCAAACATTCAAGAGCAATTGGCAAGATAAAGTTCATTATTCAAATTATTGTTCATAGTATTTCGAGATTTAAATTAAATATTTATGAAGAAAAATTAAAATTTATAAATCAGTGATTTAAGTAAAATTAATTTGAATATTAGATTTGATATTTCAAAATAATGATGCAACATATAAATATATTGTCATACAAAAAAATGAAAAAGAAAAAGTACCATTAATATCATGTGATAAAAAAAAATACTTATTGAATGAAAGTTAGGATCTATAAAACAATTATAAGACTAAGTATGTTATGCAAAATAGGTTGAGTTGTTAATTCCAACAAATCAACAAGATATGATAATGAAATTATTGAAATGTGCACACTAAAATGGATGCAGTCATACAATATTAATAAATTTATAAATAGTTACATTAAAAAAAATGTGCAAATAGCACAAATTAAAAATAAAGATGAGAGAAGATCATTTCGTAAACTTATTTGATTATTTCATGTGTTAATCTCTAAATTTATCAATTTATAAGTGTCAAAATAATGACTAACTAAAATATTTCGATAAATATTCAACTTCTTAAAAATCATCCGAACATAGCAAAAATATATTTTTTTAAAAAAGATTATATTGGTCTACCTATTAGTTCAAAATTGGTTTTAGTCACATTAGTACGTTTACTTCAAATTATACATTTTCCAAAATCTAATCATCCTATAAAAAATTATATGCCAAAAAAAATATTTAAACTATGTTAATATTAATATATTGTTATATCATCTATGTCATAGTTTATGGTGGTTGTCTTCATCATCAGCATTAAAATCGTTATTATATAATATGTGTGTATAGTATTGTAAAATGAGACGATGCAATCAATAACAATAAATAAAATTAGATTTTAATTTCTGATTTGATTTAGTTTTGTTTTTTTTCAAGACCTGTATGTATCCATATATTCATACTAAGAATTTTGTTAAATATTTAAAGATATGTGATTTTGATTTTAAATATTATTATATATTAATTTGAGGTTATTATAGAAAAAAGTGAATATTTAAATCATAAGTTCTCTTGTATTGACAATTGATTATTTAATTGACCCTTCTATCCTTATTAATTGGGGTCGTTGATAATACAATTCAACTGATTATATTATAGAAATTTTTATATCATACATGTTTTTTATCATTTTATTTTTTTTGGTTAAATTAGACTTTTCAAGTTGTCCATCATATCCATTTATTTTTGTATTCTTATGATTTGATTAGTTTTTAATATATTTTTACAAATATCATATGAGAGTTATAAGTAAAAGTTAGAACGGGAAACTTTTTATACTTTCATAGGACATTGATAAAACTTTAAAAAATATTTTTATTATTTCTAAGTGATGAATTTTGAGAATATGAATTATGATAAGAATAGAGACCCATCCCACAGTTTTATAATAGTATAAAATAAATTTAAACAAAAGCAAAAAAAAAATAGTCTGATCACACAAGTTGAAAAAAAATTAATCAAGATGGGGCTCCCACTCAAAACTTACTAAACTTAAGCATCCAATATGAGAAAATTCATTTATAGGGAAGAAATATCGCTGAAGTTAAATTTTTTATTAAAAAAAA
Source organism: Solanum sejunctum (assembly GCA_025642045.1). Taxonomy (NCBI): domain Eukaryota; kingdom Viridiplantae; phylum Streptophyta; class Magnoliopsida; order Solanales; family Solanaceae; genus Solanum; species Solanum sejunctum. The sequence goes on from JAOTQJ010126214.1 coordinate 2,647, forward strand.
TTAAAATTTAATATATATGCATGAAAGATAGTTTTTGACTTGTATATTTTGTATAATTTCTTATATAAATAACATATTTTTTCAATGAAGAGTTCGTTTAACTATCCATCACTAAATACGGCTACACCATTACAGAGATGTTTAGTACCTTACAATTTACTTGAGACAGTTAAAATGCATTGTAGTTTATCACTCAACTTGGTAAAACTAATTTAGTAGGAATAGTATAATACTTTTTTTGTCCATCTTTACTTATTCTCTGTATTATTTTAGATGTCCAATAATATTTGTCAACTTTATAAAATCAAGAGATAATTTTATACTTAGTTCTTAATTTATCTTATCATTAGTTATAGTCATTTTCCTATTATATTTTTTAAGATATCATATTTATTATATTCAAAGGATAATTTGGTAAAAGTATCTCATTATTTAATACTTCTTAATTCCTGTGTCAAGTTAATAGGGGCCAAAGTAAAGTTAGATGGGATGAGTATGTTCAAAGTTGAAACTTTGCCTATTAATTACCTATTGACTCATAGTCATTTCATCAGCCCTAGACCCGATGCAAAATTTTTAATATTTCATTACGTTATATTTAAATTTAATATATAAATTACATTTTACTCATATAAACTAATTCAACACTCTGAGATCTATCTTTATACAATTAAAAGTCTACTTAATTAATCGGTATATTTATAGATATATATTGAAACGTATAATTTCATTAAAGAATCTTAATAATTGATAACGTATGATTGATTAAGTTGATTTTTAGAATTCATCAACACCCCAGTTGTTACTTATTCTCTTTTGGTTAAGATTAGCAAAGCCTCCTAGAGAAGAAGTTGGAGAATTGAAGAAGTTCAAAATTATGCAGTAAATAAACTAAGTTCTAGAGTCATATATATGATCAAACTCAACAGTAAAACACCTTTTGTGAACTCCTAAAATATGTCAATAAGGATGGATGAAATACTCCATTAATTGGGTGTGCAAGAAAATGAACTTTGAGATCACATTTCAACCTCCTTGAAAATGACATGTATTTCTATAGGTAGTAGATTTCATTATTTTGTAAAATTCTCACAAAGCCCTTTATATGGGTATTTATATAATTTGATTCTAAAAAAACATTAGGTTGAATCCACATATGAATATACTACACTGTTAATTGATATACTTATGGATCATTTGGTTGGCAACATGCTATCACAGGATAATTAATTTCGGAATAAGTTAGTCTGACATAACTTATCCCACCATATATATTAGATAACTTATCTCATCATTAAGGCAAAAATGGTAGGATAAATAGTTCAAGAATTACCCTATACTTCTAACCAAACACTTATATTATTATAACTAAGGGCATTTTAAACAAATCCCATATTTTTTAGAGCTAGTTTCAACTAATACCAACTTTTTTCAAAATTACCAAAAAATCCTTATTTTTTATACAAAAAACGAAAACAGTGATACATGTCGAAAAGGTAGGAACATTAAAGGATTTTAATGATGATACATGGAAAAGTAGGGATTGTAATTTGTATCAATAAGTATTGCAGTTTAGTACCATTTAAGAAATTTTTGTAATTTTTCAAAAAAGTAGGAATTGTTAGTAATTATGTAAATATATATTGTGCATTTATGTAATTTTTAGTATAACTTATATCGCACACCAAAACGACTCCTTGCCTTTAATCTAGCCCAACCCACATAACCTTGAATAACCCAAAGTCCAAAAATGGGCCTACTAATGCAGCGCAAACCACCTTTTCGTCAGCCCATGCCTAATTTTCATCTCCTCTTTTTTTTACCCTAAAACTTATATAAAGCCACTATAAACCTCTTAAAAACCCTAACCCTAGTTATTCTCTCTTTTGCTACTTGATGTCACGGACTTACTCGTACTTCCAACGAACCGTGCGGCCTTGCAAACTTTCAACGCTCAAGTCGTTAGTTAGTCTGACTCTAATGCTTAGCTTAGCAAAACTTTGAAGGACTAAGCAAAAGATTATGAAGGAAATCGAATATCTGGAGGAACAAAGAAAGAACTCTTTAGAGAACTTGAAAGCTATACAAGGCTTTGCTAGATGATCTCTATGTTTCTGATGTTCTACTTTCCTTTGATGCCTAACAAATGAAAATGACCCTCCTATATATACAACTCCCTAAGGGCCAATGTGTAATTGATATTTATACCCTAAGTCCCTCTCAACGACTACAAGTCTTCCCCCAGTGGCCAGAAGACTATTCCAACAGCCATGATACTGTTCCAACGGCCAGAACATGGTTCCAATGGTTCTGGAGCCTTCCAGAGTCTTTTGGGGCGCGGCGGACACATATATGCGTTGTTTTTTAGGCAAAATTTGGGCGGTATGTGTTATTCTCCCCCACTCAATCTGATGACGTCCTTGGTGCATCCTCCTCGCCTCGCTGTCGGGAGACCCTTTCTATTTGACAAAGTACACGGTGTAACGGGGATGACTCCCCTGTCTGGGAACTACCTGGTGCCCAAGAATTTCTTTCGCTTCTCGCTCCGGCATTGTGGTGATGGCTATTGGTGCTCTCTTTGACTCACCCCAGCTTGGATCATCCTCATCGTGATAATACGGCTTTAGCAGACTCACATGAAAAACAAGATGCATTTCCAAGTATGATGGTAGGGTCACACGGTAGGCTAGCTTGCTAATGCATTTCGCCACAGGAAATGACCCCTCATAGCACCTCACTAGCCCCTTGTGCACCTTGACTAACCGTCGGCTTTAATAACGAAGGAGTTTCACCATGACTAAGTCTCCTTCTTCGAACTCCAGGTGTCGCCTTTTAGCATTGGCCCATTTCTTCATTTTCTGCGCAGCCTTTTCTAATTAGCTTTTTGCCAAGTCTGACTTCTCATGCCATCCCTTGGCAAACTTGTAGGATGAAGGATTACGCCATTTGTAACCAATGGCTATAGTTTATGGTGTCATTGGTTGCTGCCCCATTGCCAGCTCAAACGGACTTACCCCAATCGACTCACTATTTTGTAAGTTCTATGAAAATTGGGCAATGTCAATTAGCTTAGCCCAATCCTTCTGGTTGGCACTAACGTAGTGCTGCAGATACAGCTCCAGCAAGGCATTCACCTTTTCAGTCTGGTCATCCATCTGTGGGTGAAAGCTTGTGGACAAGTTAACTCTGACCCCATGATCTTGAAGAGCTCCATCTAGAATCTCCCCATGAAACGGGTGTCCCGGTTGCTGACTATGGTCTTCGGAATGTGCCAATATTTCACCACATGTTTGAAGAATAATCAGGCAACATCCTTAGTATTAAACTTGGTCGAGACCGGTATGCATACTCTGTACTTATTGAATTGGTCCACGATGGCCATAATGTTACTGCACTATTCGAATTTTGGTAGGCATGTGATGAATCCCATGGAAATACTTTCCCATGGCTTTTCTGCAATGGGCAATGGATCCAACAGACCAGCTGCAGGACGTTGTTCCACCTTGTTTTGCTGGCACACAAGACAAGTCTTCACATAGAGCTCAGTGTCATCCCTCATCTAGGGCCAGTAATAAGCTCGCTTGACGAGTTTCATAGTCCTCCGTACTCTAGGGTGACCTGCCCACCTTGAGTCATGGCACTCTATGGTGATTTCCTTCCTTAAGCCTTCTTATTTTGGCATGTACCCCCAGTTACCCTTGGTGAGGAGCATCCCGCCCTCAAGCCAGAACTGGTGCGTCTTCCCCTGACTTGCCGGGCCTAATAAATTCTTGGCTTGTGGATCTTGCTCCAACCCCTCCTTTATATAATCGACTGTTAGAAAACTTGGGCTTGTGATGGACGCAAGTTCGGTCTTCCTGCTCAGGGCGTCGGCCACAACATTCCCCTTGCCTGGCTTGTACTCCATCACAAAATCTAACTCGGCCAAGAAAGCTTGCCATCTCACTTGCTTTGGTGTCAGCTTCTTCTGCTTAAGAAAGTAACTTGTGGCAACATTATCTATTTTCAGAACAAACTTGGTGCCTAGAAGATAGTGTATCGACGTCCTCAGGCAATGGACTACAGCGGTCATCTCCATCTCTTGAATCATGTAATGTTTCTCCACATCATTTAGCTTACGACCCTCGTAAGCCACTGGATGCCCTTCTTGCATAAGGACATCTCCCAGGGCAAAGTCTGAGGCATCCGTCTGTACCTCGTAAGGTTTGGTATGATCGGGTAAGACCAATATCGGCTCCTTGATCACGGCTTCTTTCAGAGCCTCAAACACTGCTTGGCATTTCTCCTCCCACTCCTAGGTTCGGTTTTTCTTCAGTAGATCTGTGAGTGGAGCGGCTATAGAAGAATAGCATTTGATGAATTTCTGGTAATAATTGGCCAACCCAAGGAAAGACCGAAGTTCGGGGACCTTCTTTGGTGGCTCCAATTCTTGTATAGCTCGGACCTTGGACTCGTCCATCCGCAGTTTGCCCTCTCCGACTATATGTCCCAAGAAGGAGACAACTTGTTGAGCAAAGGCGCACTTCTCCTTCTTGACAAATAGCTCATTCACCTGGAGTACTTGGAAGACTTATCTTAAATAATTTACATGATCCTCCAGTGTGTTGCTGTATATGACAATGTCGTCCAAGTACACCACCATGACTTATCCAAGAACAGTTGTAGGACATGGTTCATGAGGGTGCAAAATATTGTTGGCGCTTTTGTGAGTCCAAAGGGCATCACGAGGAATTCATACGAATCGTACCTCGTGACGTATGTAGTCTTCAGTTTATCTTCCTTGGCAATCCTGACCTAGTAGTACCCAGACCGTAGATCCAACTTGGTGAACCATCGTGCTTGGCCAAGTTGATCAAAGAGATTGTCAATAAGTGGTATCGGGTACTTATTTTTTACCCTGATCTTATTGTGCGCCCGATAGTCGATGCATAACCAGAGTGATCCATCATGCTTCCTCTTGAACAAGATCGGTGCTCCATAGGGCGCTTTTGATGGATGAATGTAGCCCATGTCCATCAATTTCTCCAACTGCCTCCGCAATTCCTCAAGCTCTGGAGGCGCCATGTGGCACTGCCGCAGGTGGGGTAGCACCTGGTACCAGCTCTATCATGTAGTCCACCTCCCTCTTTGGTGGTAACCTCTTCGGCAGCTTGGGCAGCATCACGTCTTTAAACACGTCCAAGACATGCTTAACTCCTTTGGGCAGCTCTTCCTTCAAGGCTACAAAGTAGGTTGGCTCCTCCTTCTTCACCCCTTTGGCAAGTTGCATGGCTGAAATCTGTTTCTCTTGGAGTCGGGTTTCCCTCTCTAGTGAGACTAGATGAGTGTTGCCTTCCTCCAAGATACATAGTGAGTTCACGAAGAGAATTGGGATGGCCTTGACTTGGTCTATGAACTCAATACCCAAGATAAGTGGATAATTGTCCATGGTTACCACAGAGAAGTTAATATGGTCAGTCCAATTTTCTAAGCGGACCTTTATATTACAGGCAACTCCAAAGGTTTCGGTTGGGGCAGAGTTGACTCCATTGAGCCAACCATGGCTTGTCTCGTAATGAATGCCCATCTTCTTGGCCTCCTCAAGGGTAAATAAGTTGATGTCAGCTCCCGTGTCAACTAGTGCCTTCACGGTATGCCCACTGATCTTGGTTTTTGCAAACAGCCTCCCCTTCTTCTCGTTCTTGGGCATCTCTACCTTTGCCTTGATTGAACTGAGGAGTCATAGGGCCCCTATCTTGGCCTCCTCTTGCTCGCGTTCCTTGATCAAGGCTGAGAGTTTGCTCTTTTTGGGGCATTCTTTCGCCTTGTGTGGTCCCTCACAAAAGAAGCAGCAAATCAAGGGTCTCTGGTGCTCCTTGGGTCCCTTTGCCTTCTCCATTGCCTCCTTTTCTCGATGTGGGTCTCCCCCACTCTTTCTCTTGTCGCCCTTATCCTTGGGTTTAGGTTTCTCCACTTTCCTAAACTCAATAAGGGACTCGGCAATGGAGATAGCAGTGGTCAAGTCTTGAGCCCCTCGTCTTTGGATCTCAAGCCTAGCCCACTATTGTAACCGATCCATGAAAGCAGAGAAAGTTTCCTTATCAGGATAGCCGGGGATCTCAAGAAGTACTTCAGTGAACTCCTTTACATACTCTCGTATGCTTCCTTTGTGTTGTAGTCGCCTCAGCTTACCACGACCTCTTCTTCAACATTGCTGGGGTAGAACTGCTTCTTAAGTTCTGCCCTGAATTCTGCCCAGTTACTAATAAAGCAAGTGCATTTCTCTATGTCGCCTTGTCTCCTTCTCCACCATACCATCACGATATCTTCTAGGTAAAGACCGGTCATGACAAGTGCCCTAAAATATTGCTCCATGCTCCAGATAAGATTATCTAACTCCTTTGCATTCCTTGACCCTTTGAAAGATTTAGGTCGTGGAACATCCAACTTGGAAGGGGCAGTCCTTACCTCGGACGTGCTAGCAGTCCCTTGGGTAAGAGCCCTTTTGCACAGGGTAAGCTCCTTCTCGGTGCTCTCTAGCTTGCGTAGAAGCCTCTCTAACTCTTCCTGCATTGAAGAAATCTCTGGCCCATGTGTCTCTTCCATGGCCTTCACACTGTCGAGACATTGGGCCAAGATTTGGTTCATGGTAGATTGCATTTCCTCCCGCAATCCATCTAGGCCTTATTCGACTTCTTCGAACTTCTGGTCAGCCTCCTCAAACTTCTCCTACCCGTCGCCCATAGCTAACTGTAGCTTGGCTAGCCGTGTCTCCACGTCTCCCATGGCCTCCCTGGATCGAGACCTCTGGACCCTGGATTTCTCCTTGCCAACTTGGGTAACCTCACTTTCGCCTTCCATTCCTCTTCGAACCTTCACTCTGATACCAACTGTCACGGACTTGGTCGTACTTCCAATGAACCGTGCATCCTAGCAAACTTTTAACGCTCAAGTCGCTAGTCAGCCTGACTCTAATGCTTAGCTTAGCGGAACTTTGAAGGACTAAGCAAAAGATTATGAAGGAAATCGAATATCTGGAGGAACAAAGAAAGAACTCTTTAGAGAACTTGAAAGCTATACAAGGCTTTGCTAGATGATCTCTATGTTTCTGATGTTCTACTTTCCTTTGATGCCTAACAAATGAAAATGACCCTTATATATATATATAACTCCCTAAGGGCCAATGTGTAATTGATATTTACACCCTAAGTCCCTCTCAACGGCTACAAGTCTTCCCCCAACGGCCAGAAGACTATTCCAACAGCCATTCCAACTGCCAGAACACTGTTACAACGGTTCTGGAGCCTTCTGAACTCTTTCGGGGCACGGCGGACACGTTTCTCCGCTGTTTTTGAGGAAGAATTTGGGCGGGACATGTCATTGAGAAGGGAAATTCGAAGTAGCTCATACATGGCGTTGTATCTACTGTACGAGTCGGCGTCTGGGTACGCTTTGTTCTTGGCTCATGGGATTGATGAAATAGGGCAAAACACGGAGGTCGTTCGGAACTCAATTAATGATCTCAACTGGTTTGGAAAAGTTGTAAAACTTGAAGCTTTTAACCCTTTTGAGTCTGCCCTTGATTCCCTCAATCAATGCAATGTTGTTTTTGAAGGTCAGCTAGTGTTACTTTTCCTGATTAATTTTGGGGTTTACTACGAAAAAATACTCTCTCTCTTAAATTATTCTCTCTGCCTTCTCTCTAGCTTCTCTCAAAAGAAGAACTCTTGTTCTTCAATCTTCATCT
>JAOTQJ010126235.1:0-10371 GCA_025642045.1 Solanum sejunctum
CATGAAAGAAACCCATATACCTTAGCTTAGAGATGAACTTGGTGAAGATTGGAGATGGAGACTTGAAGCTTGAAGAACTTTGAAGGAAACCTAACCTTGGGATAGGGACTTGGGACTGAAGTTTTGGGAGTGAAACTATGAGTAAGTGTTTTAGGGAGTATTAGGAAATGTTTAGGATGATATAAGGGTGAAATTTGGCAAGTATAGATAAAAAACACGTTTGAGAAAACTTGGGCTCAACACTTGGAATATTTTGGACGAACTAAAAAAAATAGTGCCCATTTTGCATCGAGGCGTGTCATAGTACCAACACAGATTCCTCTCTAAAAATTGCATTCTTGAAATTTTGTAATTGATAAATCGAGGTTATTCCCTTTCCCTCTAAGATAAACCCCCTGAACAGGATTTTGAAGTCATATTTTTGAAATAACAAATGGATTTTGAGATATAGGAAAATTAAAATTCTGGGCATTCTGAGACACGTTTTTAGGCACTTTTTCAGGTCATTGTATGTCCTAAAGTGGATGTTCTTTCAGAAAGTGACCTATCTAGCGACAATTGTATCAAGCTTTTCCTCCATCCTTGCACTCTCCCAAATGTATACTACCATACTTTCCATAAAGGGGTTTCCCTATCAAGCCAAGGGTCATATTGGCTTGCGAGACTTATACTCTAAACTTCAATGGACCTTGGGAACGTTGATCATACATGATATTTGGAGTCAATGCACTGGCTAATGTTGGGGCATACCCTAAATGCCTCTTTTGAGAATAAGACCTATCCCCCTTATCTTGCTTGTGCTGGCTAGCCTCATGTCATGTCAGCTTATCATTCTTACTCAAATGCTCTTCTCTGTCTTTCTTCTTATCCCTCTCAATTTACTAGGCATATACTATGATTTTGGAGATATCCATATGAGAGATCAATAATGCTGCCTTACTCTCCCTCTTCACTTGTTTATCCAACCCCGACATGAATTTTCTCATCCTTTCCCTCATGTACTAGACCATCTCTGTAGCATACCTGGATAGCTTAATAAAATTGAGGCTATACTTTTGGGTGGTCATTCCCTCTTTCTTTAGGTTTATGAACTCTTCAACCTTTTCCTCCCTCAACACTTAGGGAAAGAAGTGGTTAAGGAAAGCACTCTCAAACTCACTCCACTTAGTAGGCTCAACATCCTCACCCTGACTATCTTCCCATTAGTTATACCAGACATTTTCCACATCCTTAAGATGATAAAAGGCAAGTTCAACTCCCTTAATCTCAGCCATATGCATAACCCTTAAGACCTTGCACATCTCATTAATGAAGTTCTGTGTATCCTTCTTAACTTTCGACCTTGTGTAGGTTGGCGGCTTTATCCTCAAAAGGTTTCAGAGCCTAGTTGCAGTAGTGCGCTCTTGAGAACTAGTGTTAGGGGCTTAGAGACCTCAGCTATACTCTGGGCGACCACTAGCTGGGTGAGCATCATATGGCTCCTCTGACATCTGCCTCTAAGGTGGAGGCTGGTTGAGCTGGAGGTGCCTGTGGGACTCTAGTGGTCCTATCAGGTCGACTCCATCCTATTGTCCCCATTTGAGTAGGGACCTCTGGAGGAGGATTCTCAGTGTTTGGGGATTGGGCATCTCGTTTGGTAGCTGTACGCTTAGGAGGCTGCAAATGCATAATGAACTAATTAGAAAAGAATTTTACAGAGTTAAACTCTATCACACCAATTCATAATACAAAAGAAGTGTAACCATTCCTAATTTCCTAGAGCCTCCTACTTATGAAGTGTGGTGCATAACACATCAATAAACAAAACTCTACTAGACATGACTTCATAGACTCTCTAGGACACTTGAACTCTATGCTCTGATATCAAGTTTGCCATACCCTGACACTTGAACCATTGGTGATTCCTCAAGAGAACCACCTAGCCTCATCATCATATCTTACTCACCAATGGAAGAAATAATCAATAAAAGCATTATAAGAAAGATAAGATCTTATAAATTGTCTTTAAATAGATAAAGTCTAGAAATTGAAATACTCAATAATATTGTACTCAAGACCTATGAAGCCTGTACTCTAAGTGTCTAGATGGTACCATGACAAGCCATGGCTACCCTACTCAATGAAAATAACAATGATAGTGAAATCAAAAAAAGGATCGTCTGAATTGCAAGGAGGGCTTACAAAGTCTTGAACTCAAGAACTTTGAACCTCAATAGTGCACCTGCTGAAGTCCTCGCTCCATCACCTGTATTTGCATCATAAAATGATACAACATTGATTTGTGTTAGTATATGGAATGTATGGTATGTAAAAATGGTTCAAGAAATAGATAAAGCTTAGTCTCATTCAACTGACTTGAATTAGGACTCAACTCCTCAGCTCGTAACTCAACTCAAGTAATTTGATGCAAGTTAAAGTCTGAAATCATGCTTTTGAACTAGACTCAATATGTAATGAACTTAGTTCAAAAATCATGATAGGTTAACTAAGTGTTGGTTGGAAGTTTCTCTAACTAACATAACTCTCCACCCTACCATGAGCTTTGGTGATATACAATGAAAAGACATTGTTGCCACGTCCATCCTAAACTTGCCAAGGAATAGGAGGTCAACATCTACCTTCCTCTCTTGGATTAAAAGATAATGTCCATCTATTGGGATGTGAGCTGCTAAAGTTAACTATATGGCTATCCTACATGGGCAATATAGTTCTGAGGTACTCCTCAATCACCCAACTTGGTTGTAACACTCCACACCTTACATGTACTAGTCCTATACACATGAAACATTATAAGGCTTCGTCAAATTAGCACCTATTTTTAAAAGTGCTTGTATCTCAAATTAGACGGCGACATGTATGTCTAACACTGAAGAGGGTCAAGTGTAAATAAGTTTTAAGTCAAATTGAGGATATCACCTCCTTAAAGAAAGTGAGAAAAGTGAGGTTCTTGTAGGACTTGGGAAGCTACTAGGTGAGTCACCTACTTGCTTAGCTTAAATTTGCTAGCTAGATAGAGACGAGGCCCGATGTCAAATTTGTCTGAATCTGTCCAAGTCCGATTATGAATAAAGTATGCGTTAAGGATATAAATTTATACCATTTTTTTAGAATAATAAATGTATTATATTTTCAGCCCAAGAAGAATAGAGAAAGGACCCAAGAAGATTACATTCCATTTGATAATTTAGGCCTAAGGTAACTAAAGAGAAAGGAGAAGAATGGGCAGCAAAGGCCCATCAAGTTGGAGCCCCTTAAAGCCTAATTGAAAGGACCAAGTAGATGCATCACCAACTCAATATATTAATGCTAATAAATCAAACGTAAGTTGGCCAAGAAGGTCTTTTAAAAGTGATGAAGACATCCCCCTAAAGCTATTTCAACTTGGAAAAAAAAATCTACTTTTATTGGTTATTCTTTGCTCTCTTTCAGTGTGTGAAAACAGCCCTCACAACCTTACAAGGATTCCTAAATAGGCTCTAAACCTTTAGTTTAAAGTTAAGTATATCTACTGATGCATTCAGTATGGTTTGCTTATAAAAACTAGAGAAATAAGCTAATTATACATGTGCTGGAAATTTTTGATAGCATGTATCCTAAGGATTGTTGTACACTTTCTTGTTAATTAAAACACTTTTCTCTTCTTGGTTGGCTATGTTATGGAGTAATAGTTGTGTCTTTAAAAAATGTTGGTTTGATAGTAATGTAATCAGGCTGATTCAGAACTGTTATAGTCCATAATTATGACTTATTATAAGATATATTAATTGTACTCTTAAAAGAAACTTGTGGTCTGATAATTGAAAATTGTTGTGTCACGACCTTCACCTAATTTGGGACTATTTGTGGACTATTATCATACTACATTTATGTGTATAAATATTGGATACAATTTGCATAAAGTTGAAATAGGTTCGGGATTATTAACGTCGAAATGTAGCGAGAATACGAATGTGATGCTACATATTTGTTTGTTGTGCAGGATTGTCATGTCTTGTACCTTATGAATTGTTGTAAGACTGTTAAGGGTCTAAAACAAGATGTATATTACATGTATATAATAATGATTGTTAGAAAATATGATTATAAGTGAAAAGTTTGAAGGAATGCCTTTGGATCGCTAATTAAAAACTTGATGCCTGGATGTTAGTTTTTATGATATTGGGCTGCCAAGAAGTGTTTCTTTGCTGCTAATACTAGTTGTATTGCCTAATATATTGTAGATAAATATTTGGGGGGAAAATTGGTCACTCTAAGGTAGTAACAAGGTCATACAATGAGGTATGTAACGCTACTCAATTTTGTATTACTTGGCATAAAATCTAGATTCTTCCTTGGCATATAAAGGCACTCACCAACTCTGACACAACTATTAACCATGTCTCCACTCTTTCATAGTTCATATGATCCCATATATAGTCACCTTCAAATCTGCATACATACTTAGATATCAAGATACATGGGTTCTTATTGCTAAACAAAGTTCATAAGTTATTTCATCTCATACACACTTCATTATTTGTGTAATGTACTCTCTTCGTTGTCATATTGTCTTGTATGATTATTTACATGTCATATGCTACATCTAAAGTCCTACAACTCTACTATTATGACAACCGAAAGAATCATCTCAAAGGTAAATGAAAGGTACAGTATATTGCTTATTGATGGATGGTAACTCGAGGGGTGGAAGAATCACCTAGCCAGGGTCGATCCTATCATGCGGGGTAGCCCGAGGGGTGAAAGGAAAAATCTAACTAGGGCCGATATTAATATAGATTTACCACTGATCAGTTGGTCATTTGTATTACATGCTCTGTGCAGATTATATAGTAAAATTAAAGTAATAAAAATAATATAAAGTACATGATCCTATAAAGGTGGTCTTTTATCCTACACTAGTACATAGTTTCATTTGAGTTGTTACTTCTTAATAGTATCTCCTACCTTACATATTCAATACATTATCTCGTACTGACATCCCTTACGGGGGACTTGTATTTCATGCTACAGGTATAGATGCTAGTAGATCTCCCCAATAAGAGTCCAAGATATCCAACTGTTGTTACGAAGCTCTAGGTTGCTTCAGAGCTTTGTGTGTGTAGAGCTTATACTTTTGTGTTGTATAGTCAGTCGAGTTGGGGATTTTACCGACCATTATTAGATACTCTTACTTATCTAGAGGCTTTGTAGACTATGTAAATTAAAGTGTGGTCATGTCTCATTCTTTATACAACGTGGCCCCAACGGCTTAGTCATATGCATTTCCTTTTGGATTGTTATTACTGTTTACTTTATTAAAGGCATGTTGAATGTAGATATCGCTTATAATATATATATAAAGCACATGGATACAAGTTGGTTCTCCTGAGCCTTATCGGAATGGGTGCCAATCCGTCTTAATGGGACTTTGGGCGTGACATTGGTGCTCAATACTCCTTCCAAGACTAAAACATTTCATGAAGATTAACTCAAGCTCAACTCAATTACTCAATAACTTAGTACCATCGTTCATGTAATACCTGATAAAATTACTAAAATACCCCTAAAATAGAGACGTGCGCGTAATGCATCTTCCTATTCTCAATTTGTGAATCCGAGATCAAATAAGCAATTAGCATGAAAAATAGAGAGGTAAAATGATCTTGTTTGGATTTTAGAGCAACTAAGTCAAATAATAATTTTTCATAATTAAATAAAAAATACTGTCAGTGCACGCACGAGGCACGACACACCAGGGATGGAAACTAACACTTGTATTTTGTTGACTTTTTTGACGAGAATTGAAAAAAATACACATGTTCGTGCCGAGTCTATGATGTGGACTAAGCATTCTAGAGATGAAACTTTTTTTTATTTGGAGAGGCATTCTAGTCAATTTCCAACCCCTCCTAATCTCAAAACATTATCAAGTTAGGTTGTTTTAATGAGTAATAGGGTTTAAACCCTATTATAAGTCCTTTTCTTGCAACACTTGAAAGTTAGGACTTAAGAGAGAAGAAAGAAGAATGTGAGATTGAAGAATTGAAGGAGAATTCTTGATGGGTGATTCGAAGAGCTTTATACTAAGAATGTAAGGCTAAACGAAGATATATGATTGTTCTCCCTTGTGCCCTATAGATGGTCATAGATGAGTTGAGAGTCCATGAGTCCCCATATATGTTTCTTGAAATGGTTTCTTGATTTATTTCTTGAAAATTATATCTATACATGTATTTTCATATGTTAATGATCACCATAAACTTATTTTATTGAATTGACTACTTTTCATAAGATATTGTATAAACCCTATATATTTGAAAGAATGCATGAATGAACCTAGGGATGGAGTCTAGAGCTTTGACTTGAATATGTTGATAGAAATCTTGATGTGAATATGAGGTTGAGTTATTTGAGCTTGATGATCCTTTGAATCATCATAATTGTGTTCTTCAGTGTTGTCTAAATGACTTCTCCTAATTGATGATTTGAGTCTTTAAATGAGAATTGAGTTAGTTGAGATGAGGTAAAGTCCCTGAAATAATAGAGGACCCCCTGAAGTTGAGTTGATAAGATGATGGGTGTCTCCATAAGACCAATTGAGATGATGAGTGCCTCCATGAGGCTACTTGAGATAACGAGGAGGAGTCTTATGAGCATTGAGTTTTGAGAGGAGTATCGAGCACCAAAATGAGTGAGAGTAAGTCCTACTTGCACCCATTACCTACACTGGCCTAATGTAGGAGAGGATTGAATCATCACATCTCATGGTCCTGTTTCAAGTTTACATCCCTGAAATAATAGCGCATGGCAGAGTTCAGATTCCTTTTGGATCATATTTGTTTCTTACCTGGTAAGTATGGAACAACTATAGAAATACTAATGAGATTATTGTGCAACCCCTAGCTCATACATGGTTATTGTTGGTTAAGAGAAACTCCTAGTAAGTTCCCAAACTGAGTAATTAAAGTTGGTCAAGTAGATCATCTATCCTAGGGAGAGGATACTCATTCTTTATTGCGACCTTATTCAGTTGCCAATAGTCTGTTCACATTCTTATAGACCCATCTTTCTTATGCACGAATAGGATAAGAGCAACCCAAGGAGACATGCTAGGCTTTATAAAAACTTTCTTCAACAAGTTTTTCAATTCCTTCCACTTAGCAGGGGCCATTCTATAAGGTGGAATTGAAATTGGTTGGGTCTGAGAATATCAAACCCAAAGTCAATATCCATATCATGAGGGACTCCAAGGCAGATCCCAAGACACATTTTAGGAAATGCATTCACAATCAAGACTAATTCAAGAGTAGAAGATTCAACATCATAAGACCTAACTCGCACGAGTTGGTAAATACAACCCTTGAAGATCAACTTTCTGGCTCTAAGATAAGAGATAAATTTGCCTTTAGGTGCAACAGGAATCCCTTTCCACTCCAAGACAGGTTCATTAGGATATTGAAACTTAACAATTCAGGTTCTACAGTTAACAGAGGCATAACAGATGTAAAGCCAATTCATGCTAAGTGTCACGTCAAAGTCAACTATCTCCAATTTGACCAAATCAGCCAAGGTATCCCTATGGTAAATGGACACTACTCAATCCCTATAAACCCTCTCAGCTAAAATAGACTCACACATAGGGTTGGAAACAACCAAAGGTTCAAGTAAACACTCTGGGAGTATTCCAAACTTACTAGCCATATAAGGAGTCACAAAAGATAAGGTAGCACTCGGGTCAAGCAATACAAAACTATCAAAAGTAAAGACTCGAAGAATACCTGTAAAACCATATGGTACAACCACTTGATCATGTTGATTACCCATAGTATAAAGATAATTCATCCCGCCTCCTGTGCCCATAGTAGTACCCCTCGGATGATTGCCAACTTGCGGTGCTGCGCAGGACTACGCTCTGTTGCTCCCTTCGCCTTGTCTCCTCTTCGGACACTCAAATTGCAAGTGACCAGTCTATCCATGTAAATATGAAACATCCTTACCCACATGGCACTCACCCAAATGAAGCTTACCACACTTGTCACAAAGTGGCTTTCCCTTCGCACCTTGAGTCATACTAGCTTGTCATTGAGCACCCTGGGCCCTATAATTCTGGTAACCATAAGACTTCTGATCATACCTATTTGGTTTGACGGTCACACTAGCTAGAGAGGGTTCATGATGAGAAGATCCCATCTGAAAGTAGGACTTGTCACCCTTATTCTGTCTTTGCTGGCTAGGCTCATTCTCAGCTGATTTTGCCCTCATGTTCATCATATCTTGTCTATCTCTTTTCTTATCCTCCTCTATCTATTGGGCACATACCATGATCTTGGATAAGTCCATGTTGGGGATCAACAAAGCTATTTTACACTCTTTTTGCACATGCTTGCCCAAGCCAGACACAAACTTCCCCATTCTTGACCTTTGGAGCATCATAAACTTCAGACTATACACTAACGGTCATCCCTCCTTGCTTTAAGTTTACAAACTCGTCAGCCTTTGCCTCCCTCAACTCTTAGGGAAAGAAATGGCCTAAAAAGTAATAGCAGACGTGTGACCTATGCCCAGTATGAAAACCTATGATGTAGAAGCCTCTAGTGCAGGTGCAGCTAAAGTGGGACCCCACTCAATGTCGACTGCCTCCAACTGTTGGGGTCTATCAGTAGTAACAACATCTGGAGTAGTGGTAGTGGCAGTCATCAAACCCTCAACCTGTGACTATCATAAATGGCTTGGGCATGGGAGGAGGTTGTGCCCTATAAAACGCCATGGGGTTCTCATCAGCCTTAATCAGGCTAGGATCTATAGTGTGGAGGGTTGAACCTAGAGGATCTATATGAAATGATAACTCCACCTTTGATGATAGGCAGAGTCTACAGATTAGAATTTGGAATGTTATACATATGGTCCTCCTGAGCACCGACTCATGAATTTACTCACCTATAAGTCATACCCAATTAATGTTATAGCCAGCTAAAATACTGGCTACCAAAAATCACTCGCTCTGATATAAGAACATTATCTGTGAAAGTTGGTCCAATGCGATATTTGACAATGTCTCACAAAAACTTGACGGGGAAGGAGAGGGAAGACTTCACAATAGGCTTTGAATGTGAAATAACCAAGGCATACTAGACCACGCTCGACAATATGTCCAGTGACCCATCGCAACAGCTCTGTCCTCTATACCATATCCTTTGAAATCATAGCTGTCCTACTATATCTTAATATACAATCAAACTCATCTATAGACCTTGGTGCTCGATACATAGGACCAAATAGCACATGGAGGATTATATTTTTCGATATTATCAACCCACCATCTCACTAATACCTCTCTTAATCTAGGTTGCACAAGCGGCCCTTTGGGAAGACCATGAAATATGGTGGCTGCATAAGCTACATAAAATTCCCACACCATGACTGGAGAGTAATGATCAAGCATAGCAGTCTGAGCCCATGTCGTGTCATAGGATCCTCAAATCCTAGGACATTGCTTAATCCAGTATCAATCAATCGGGGCTCCTCATAAATAGATCGTACGGTCTTCCCTTGCCCCTTTTGCTATAAGCCCTCATCAAATATAGTGTTCATGCCCTCGATATGCCACTGGTGTGTTCTAGGGTCCGGTGTTGAAGATCTAGATGGGGAAACCAAGAAGAGGACATCTTCTCTGACCTGAGAGGCCTCTTTGGAAATAGAATCCTTGCCTGAAGGAGTCATCTATTTGGTACCCTACATAGACTCATCACCACTACCCTAATTTTTAGACTAGACTGAGTTTGAGAAGCTCTTGCAGCAGCCTTAGTCTGAGGCACCTTAACCTCTGGGTCAGGATGAGCATTAAGAGCCTCAAGTGACACACCCAACTGAGTCTGCTTGTCATCCAAGTGCTCAGTATTTGAAGGCTCATCAACAAGTTGCCTTTTGAAGGATTGAATTGCTACAAGTTAACTTTATGGGCTAAGATATTTGGAAAACAATAATAAAGTTACCAAAGTCAGCCCCAAACATCGAACAAATGAAAGACAAGAACAAAAGAAAATCGTAAGAAAAAGTAACTTAGATCAGTTGCAGTCAGCTATTACGAGAGCCAGGTATGGCTTGTAGTTAGGAGTACGAGTCATACAATGGTCTCATAAACTAGTGGTATATGATAATATTAAATACTGCAACTAAATACGAGGCATAGTTATGACTCATAGCCATAGATACGGCTCATAGACTAGTTTCGTATAAGGTTCCATGGATCTAAATTAAATAGGTACGAGCTTATGATACCTAACTACAATTCCTAGAAGGACCAACGACTCATAGGTGGGTCTCGTATGATGAGAACTCAAGAATTTTAAGTCATTATCAGTTCCTACGAGAGGTAATTATGACTTGTAGACT
>JAOTQJ010126246.1:0-10370 GCA_025642045.1 Solanum sejunctum
CCCCCACATAGAAGTAAATATGCTCTAGATCTTGTTCACACTGATGTTTGTTCTATGGATGCTAAATCACATCGTGGTGCACAATATTTTATGACTTATATTGATGATTTTTCTAGAAAAGTGTGGGCTTTTTTGTTGAAAAATAAAGACCAGGTACTTGATGCTTTTAAAGAGTTTCATGCCAGAGTTTAAAGAGAAAGTGACAGAAAACTCAAGTATGTCAGATCAAATAATGGTGGTGAGTACAGGGGTCCATTTGAGAACTATTGTAAGAGTCAGGGCATCAGGCTTGAGAAAATAGTTCCCAAGACACCTCAGTTTAATGGAGTTACAGAAAGAATGAACAAAACTATTGAGGAGAAGATCAGATGTATGCTATCTCATGCTAAGCTGTCAAAGTCCTTTTGGGCGGAGGCAATGTCCACTGCAGTGTACTTGATTAACCTTTTTCCCTCAGTTCCTTTTGAAGGCAATGTTCCTCAGAGAGTTTGGTCAGGGAAAGATGTCTCTTATAAGCATTTAAGAGTTTTTGGCTGCAGAGCATTTGTTCATGTTCCTAGAGATGAGAGATCCAAGCTTGATAAGAAGACCAAAGAGTGCATTTTCTTAGGATATTCAGAGGATGAGTTTGGATACAGGTTATGGGATCCACGTAATAGCAAAGTGATCAGAAGCATAGATGTGATTTTCTTTGAAGATCAGACCACTGAAAATTGTGAGAAGAAGCAGGCAAATCCTTCTCCGTATATCACAGTTGATTCAGTCCCAGATCATCCTCGTGTTGTAGTCTCTCAAGATCACGGGAGAGATATGCAAAATCATGCAGATGACACTCCTCAAGATTAAAATCATGATGATAGTAATGATGATATTCCTGAGTTATAGCCACATCCAGAACCACCACCACCACCTCAGTTGAGAAGATCCACCAGAGATAGAAAACCTTCCACAAGACTTTCGGAGGATGATTTTGTGTTAGTCACTGATGGAGGAGAGCTAGAGACATATAATGAAGCTATGTCACACATGTACTGCGAGAAGTGGCATGATGCCATACAAGAGGAGATGACATCCTTGCATCAGAACCACATATATGAGCTTGTGGAGTTGCCCAAGGGCAAAAAAGCACTTAAGAACAAGTGGGTATAGAGATTGAAGTGTCACGAGAGTAGCTCACAACCAAGGTACAAGGAAGGATTGGTTGTGAAGGGTTTCAGTCAGAAGAAAGGCATAGACTTTGATGAGATATTTTCTCTAGTTGTGAAGATGTCCTCTATTCGAGTTATACTTGGATTAGTTGCTAGCATGGATTTGGAGATTGAGCAACTTGATGTAAAAATAGTATTTCTTCATGGTGACCTTGATGAGGAGATCTACATGGAGCAACCTGAAGGCTTTCAGGTTAAGGGAAAGGGGAACTTGGTATGTCATTTGAAGAAGAGTTTGTATGGTTTGAAACAAGCACCTCGGCAGTGGTACAAGAAGTTCGAGTCCTTTATGGTTAATCATGGCTTCCACAAAACACATTCTGATTATTGTGTCTTTGTGAAGAATTACTCCGAAGGTGACTTTCTTATTTTCCTTTTATATGTAGATGATATGTTGATTATTGGCTAGGACACCAAGAAGATTGCTAGCTTGAAGAAGTCATTGAGAAAGTCCTTTGAAATGAAGGACTTAGGCCCTACTAAAGAGATTTTAGCCATGAGGATCACTCGTGATAGAAAGAACAAGAAACTTTGGCTATCACAGGAGAGATATATTGAGAAGGTGCTTAACAGATTCAACATGAGCAATGCTAAACCCGTGAGCTTTCCACTTGCAGCACACATGAAATTGAGTACGGATCAGTGTCCTTCAAGTGAGAAAGAAAAGGAGGAGATGAATAAGGTGCCTTATGCTTCCGCCATGGGCAGTTTGATGTATTATATGGTATGGACGAGGCCAGACATTGCACATTCAGTTGGGGTTATTATCCGATATATGTCGAATCCGGGTAAAGAGCACTGGGCAGCCGTGAAGTAACTTCTCAGATATCGTAGAGGTACCTCCAAAGTTTGTTTATATTTTGGTATTAGACAACCTGAGTTGTTTGGGTATACAGATGCAGATATGTCTGGAGATGTTGATACTGCAAAGTCTACCTCGGGATACTTGATGACGTTTGCTGGAGCTGCAATTTCATGGCAATCAAGATTGCAAAAATGTGTTGTTTTGTCCACTACTGAGGCAGAATATATAGCAGCTGTTGAGGTAGGCAAGGAGTTATTATGGATGAGAAATTTTCTTGAGGAGCTTGGTTTGAAACAAGAAAATTATCTTCTTCACTGTGATTCTTAGAGTGCTATCCACCTTGCCAAGAATGTCGCTTTTCATTCTCGAACCAAACATATTAAGAAAAAATATCATTGGATTCGAGAAGCTGTGGAGGACAAGTCATTTGAACTTGTGAAGATTTACACAAGTCATAATTGTTCAGATATGTTGACGAAGATTTTGCCAAAGGCGAAGCTTGTGTTTTGTTTGAGAGAAGGCCGGTTTGATTTCTTACTCCATGTAGGAGTGAGAGGGATATTTGTTGGGGAATATCCCTCCTACATGGAGGGATAAATTACCCAATTTCTCTTTCACTTGGACAACATTTAAGCCCTAAAACTGATTGTTATTTAAGCCCAAAATGTTGATATTTATCTTGGCCCATTTCACATCAAGTTGCAGCAGTAGAAATAAAATTGCTGCAAAAAATATATATCAGCAGAAGCTAAAAATAAGTCAGCAGAGAGAGAAAAATCAGAAACCAAAAAAAAAAAAACCAGACAGCAGCAAAAACAAAAGGCAGAAAACCTCTTTGTGCAGGCAGGTGATTTTTCTTCTGGATCGGAGGTTAAACGGAGTTTGTTCATCCTCAAATTTTAGTATGTTGTACCTGACACTCTACTCTACAAGTACACTAAACAGTTTTTAGTTTTGATGCTCGGAAGGTCATTTTCTGATAGCGTTTTTAGACCTGGATTTTTTGGTACCTTTTCTCCATTTTTGGTGAAATTGTGAATTATTGTCTTGCCAAGATTGTTTTTGATGAATGTATTTGCCTCTAGTGTTTACTAGAGAGGAGAACTTGTTGTACCCACTTGGTTTTGGTGATTAGTGGAAGTTTTCGGATAGTTGTTGAACGATTCCGTGGTTTTCTCCCCGATTTTGGGTTTTCATGTAAATTGCGTGTCTCTATTTATATTTTCACTGTTTTAATTGTTTGTGTTGCTGCTGAAAATTTTGGAGTTATTGTGCCTTGTCATTCATTTTATTTATTTGGGAAAAAGATTGTATTACGCTTTCGTTGTATTTAGCCGTTGCTTCCCCAACATTTCCTTATTCTTTCCTAGTAATCAATTAAATTCTGAGATTATAGCCCTATCACTTTCTCCATCATGACATGTTGAAATGGCAACAAAGAAGAAAATCAGGCCAAGTTAATGAGGGTAAAAGTTGATTTACTTGGTGAGTTCCCAAATCGGTGTGATGAGGCTACTGGACAGATAAGATCATTATGGATTTCCATTTCTGCGAAACTATTACTTTTACCAGAGCTATAGATAACAAAGAAGACAAAAGGGAGTAAGCAACATAAACAAAATGCATCTTTTGAGTTGTAACTTCTCCGGTCAAAATATCTATCATTATAACAAGCGAACAATATTAATTAGAAGTAATAATAATAAAAATTGACAAGTTTGAAGAAGAAAGGGAAAATTACTTTTGACCTTTAACCTTGACAACTAAAGGCTGCTCTTTTGAAGATGAATTTACATTGTTACTAGTGACTGCAGGAGTTATTCTGCTTTCATTTTCACCATCATCTAATTGAGATGATTCATTAGTTTGTCGTCCTCGTAAGCTTGCTAGCAGTTCTTGTGCTGACTTTTTTGCGTTTTTGCTTCATTCGGAACTTATCCTGTAGAAATTACTTTAAAGAAATAAAAATATAAGTTACTTGCAATCATCTCCCCTCCCTCTGCCTAATATTCTACATACAAATGTTGTTTTTGTTTAGTGAAACTATTTATACTTGCATCAGTGGAATCATCTTGTTTTTGTTCCACACGATCATCTCGAACTAAAGATAAGTTTTCAATATTTTTCAAATGTTGATCAGAAAAAGGTATGTCTTCTATTGACGAATCCTCTAAATCTAAAAAATTCGCATCTCCCATATCATATATGTCTCTTGGCTTCATATGACAAACACAACACCAATCTTTATCAACTGGATCATCAACACAGTACACCATTCTAGCATCAGATGCAAGTATAAATAGTTCATTCGTTTCTTCCGCACCAGTGTATATCAAACGAGAAAAGTTTATACTCGTCATTTCAAACTGTTCTACCTTGATCCCCTTGTTAATTGTAGTGTCTACCCAAAGACATTTCAATAACACAACCTTTAACTTTCCATAGTAATTTAACTCTATGATATCAATCAATTTCCCATAATACATGTCATTACTTGATTGTTCAATAGATTCTCTACCATTGAAATTTTTTTTGGTAACAACAGACATAACAACACTATTTTGTGTTTGCAATCCTTGCTCTTTCCACATAGCACAAAACTTAAATCCATGAATGTTATACTCCTTGAATCTCCTCATAACATTATTTGGTCCATTGGCAAGCAATTCAATTTCAGGCGTGATTTCCACATCATTCTGACTTGCAACCTTTGTTATAAAAATATATTAGGACAGTTATATATAAATAATAGGATTTTGAGTTTAAAAGGAATAAAATTTTTTATATCTTACATATTCCTTGAACCATTGGTTTAAATGTTGTGCACATATTCTTTCACCAATTTTGAAGAGTTTCTTTTTCCACGATACATCCTAGTGACCTCAATTCTAAACTTTCTGAATGTAGTTATAAATTATATATTAAAATATAAAATATTTTAGAATAAAAAAATAAAGAATATGAAAAATTATATAACTTACTTTTGAAATGCATCAACTATTTGACAATTAATTAATATATATCGGTGAGCTTGTATGATTTACAAGAAAGATACGGATAGTCTAAATAGCCCCAATAGGCTTGCCTGATGCAGAAAACAATTTTGCCAAAATAGCAAATTCACTGCTAGCTTCTTCGTTCTCATTATCATTACGCCTTTGTCGATTAAATCATGTTTCAATATCAGCATCCTTATAATATCTAGAACAATTAACAAAGTTTTCCTTTTCAAGACAGCCTTCCGCTATACAACCTTCTGCGACGGAATTGTTAAGAACATAACATTTTAAATGACCATTTCTCTAATAAAATATTAAAATAAATTATAAGATCACATTAAAAATAAGATAAATAGACTTACTAAGCAAATAATATACCTTTTAACATTGTACATATAATGACTTTGTCCAGGACCAGCAAGAATTACTTCCTCTCCAATATGAATGACCAGGTGAAACATAATAGTGAAAAAAGATGGAGGAAATATTGCTTCCATATTAGCGTGATTCAACCAAATTCGTCGCTGAAGATTCTCAACTTGTTTAACATCCAAAATATTGCTTGATACTTCTGTAAAGTAGTTACACAACTCAATCAACACTGAAGTAACTTCTTTAGGAAGAGATCTTCTACAAGCAATTGGCAAAAGATGCTCCATCAAGATGTGGGAATCATGATTTTTTAAATTGAAGATCTTTCATTTCTTAAGATTAACACATCTAAAAATATTTGATACATAATTATCTAAAAACAACACATTATTTAAAACTTTTAGAAAGATATCTTTCTTTCTTCAAGGTAAAACATGCTGGAGGGAACTTGAAGAATTAGGATATGGATGAAGCTTTTCTCTAATTCCCATCACTTGCAAGTCTTTATGAGCTTGCGAATTGTCTTTTAATCTCTTTTTATCACCAAGTATAGTATGCAAAATGTTGTCACAAATATTCTTCTCTATATGCATCAAGTGAAGACAATGACAAATAAGATGATTCTTCTAATAAGGCGAATACCAAAAAGTGCTCTTCTTCTTCCATTGTTTGGACCAACCTTACTTGTACCATCATCACGAGGTCTTTTTTGACTCTTCTCAATGTCTTAACAAGGTTGAACCCGATGGAGGAATAGGTGCAGGTCTATGATCCTCAAAATCATTAAAAGCCTCTTTGTTGTGTCTATATTTGTGATCATAGCAAAAATCGACGATGTCCCATAAAATAATTTTTTATATAAAATTTTAGCCGCAGAAAATCTGTATCAAAATTACATGTTGGAAAAGCAAGCAATGTATGTGTATTCCATCCAGACAAGTTGTCAAGACCTGGAAGATCACTTATGGTCCACATGAATGCAGCACGCAACTGAAACATTTAGTTGAGGAATCATAAGCATTTACGCCACTCCACAATTGTTTTAATTCAGCAATTAAAGGTTGCAAGTAAACGTCAATGCTATTTTTAGGCATTTTAGGACCAGGAATTATCATTGACATGACAAGAGAAGTATGCTTCATAAAATACCATAGAGGATAGTTATAAATATATAACATCACAGGCCAAATGTTAACACTAGAACTTACATTTCCAAATGAATTGAACCCATATGTAGCTAAAGCAAGTCACACATTACGAGTCTCTGAAACAAAATCTTGATAGACAGAGTCAAAATGTTTCCAAGCTTTGCCATCTCTAGGATGCCTTAATAACCATCTGGATTAGTTTTTGTAGTATGCCATTTCAAGAGTTCTGCAGTTTTAGAGCACATATATAGCCTTTTCAATCTAGGTATAAGTGAAAAGTATCGCAACACTTTCACTGGCTTTGATTTCTTTTTATGTTGATCATCAATTGTAACATTTGCACCAACGTCATTTGCATGTGATATATACCTAGAAGTATTGCAGATCTTGCATTTATCTCTATTTTCATCTTCTGGTGATCCCCAATATAACATACAATGATTTATACATACATCAATCTTATTATAGCTCAAACCTAACTTTTTGATCATCTTTTTTGACTCATAAAATGATGCTGACAGTTTGGCATAGGGAAAAGCATCCTTTTAAAGGTTAAGAATCATGAAAAATGAAAAATATTTTATCTGTTGCACCATGTAAGATCTTAATATGATAAAAACTAACCATGAATGACAATTTACTAAATTTTGTACAACCATCAAAAAACTCTTTATTCCTGTCCTCCAACAACTTCTTAATTTTCTCTCTCTCTTCTTGACTCTGACCTTCAGTACTTCTAGGATTATCGTTATTTGGTAGATTTGATGGACCAGATCTTGAAATTCATTATTATCAAAGACACCAAAAACATCATCCAACATATCATGCATACGATATTGTCTAGCCTACTCATTTTGTACATAGGATGTTGATCCTACATTGGATTGAGCAGGCTTTTCACCATGCATATGCCAACATGTGTACTTTTCCGAAAATATCCTTTGAAGAAAATGACTAAACACTTCAGCTCTATTGTGCATAACAAAAAATTCACATATAATACAAGGACATAAAATTTTTTCATTAATAGATGCATTTGAAAATGCGAATTCCAAAAATTCAACTACAACATCCGAGAATTCTTTTGATCTAATTGGACTCCCAATTCAACTCTTGTCCATCATGTTGAAATGAAGCTGTTTAAGATATGACCAAACAAACAAATAGTACTAAATTCTTTATAAACTTAAATGGAAAAACGTTTGACAAAAAAGAGCAAACAAAGAGTTTGAATCTCACAATCTATCATACAAATTTCTAGAAATGAGAACATGAACATATTACAAGTAAATGAGACCAAATATTCATCATTTAGATTGAAGATCCCCAAATTGAACTATCTAAAATCTTAACGACAAAAGAAAATAACAGTGAGCCAGGAATGCCAACAGAGATTGCTATGTCTTAAGGACACACAACCACATTAAAACAAGTATAACAAGCCATAACTAAAGTACTAATGGGCAGGTCAGATCCAAAGATGAACCAAGAAAGAAACAAGTTACATATCATGTCAAAATGACTCAAATAATTGGTTACAGATTAAAGGTAAAATTTGAAAACAGAGATAGAGATGAGCTTCACTAGATATGATTATGGATTTAAAGTTATTTCATTAGAAAATCAAGCTTCCGTTAAAGACATGGATGCTAAAGTATGAAACAGTGAACATGAACCATATTAAAATGCTACTAACTGAAAAATTTGAAATCAACTAAAACTAAACAAACGTTGGACAGAAAACATGAAATCAACCCATAATCAAGACCGCTTAAAGTCTACTATTCTGAAAATTATCTTAACAATCAATAACAACAACATCAGATTAACTAGTTAGGACACAACAAATTCCAGGCAAAACAAATAAAAAGATGTTAATGTAACATAATAATTCTTTTCGCAATCGAACAAATTGAAAAAAAAAATCAAGATTGTTACCTTTTGAAGGGCAGGAACTGTACATGATGAGCTAAAACGAACTTCCACCATAAAATAGAGACTTCGTTGCTAGATTTCTGGGGCTCCAAAGCTAGAAACAGATACAAAAGATGTTACCTTTTGCTAGAACTGCTACAGTAAACTTCAGAACTTTTTAACTATTCTACTTAAATATATTTAAGAATTTAACTTCATTTATGGCTTTCTACTTCTCTATTTTTCAATCTGTTCATTGTGTGTAGTTTGGTAATTTGTATCTGTTAATCTATTTGTGTATGGTTATCTTCCCCATATTATGCATCCAAATCTTCACTGTTGCACTTTTGAGTTCTTACATTTTAAATCTAGGAGTTTAATGCATTGTCGGAGCAACTTTTCAAAAACACAGAATTAAAACGAATTTATTGTTGATTAAGTTATGTTTTATAATAAAACTTGTGCTTCTAATGACTCGAATTGTAAGCCCGAGGCAAAAGAAACTTTTATTTTTTCTTTTCTTAGCCCGAACCAACAAATTAACAAGCTTAAGAAGAAGGACAGAGTAGGGGGGACAAAGATTATTTAACATGGGGGTTAAGATATTCCCTTATTTGGTAAAGCTAGAGGTATGTGAAAGAAACAACTTGAAAGATAACAAAAGTGGAAAGTTTTACTTTCTACTTTCTATCCAATCTCCGATGGATTAAAAATGTTGGTTTTACACCTTCCACTTGTACTCCAAGAACGATCCCACCTAATTTCATTTCAACCACACTATGTATGCCAAAGCACAATAGCAGCTCCATATCCCCCTTTTATATCCAAATTCTAGAAAAGACTAGGTTAGATACTATTCACACATCCATAAAGTTATATATAACTACCAGCTACATCCTCTTATCAAATATGGATCTGTGACAAAAAAGTATGAGCAGAACAAGCAAGGAAAAGTGAGCAATGAAGGTGAATCCCTCCCAAGCTAGAGTTGCGAAAGAGTGAAAGAAACATAAAATCGAAATAAAAGTCACACCCATGGAATATGAAGCCCTTATTCTCTTTAAAAGCTCCCTCAAGCAATTTTCGGGGTGACTCTCAAAGAATTTGACAAGTATAAACATGCACATACCGTAATTCCTAAAACAGAACTGACTCCCTATGAGGACCTCTGGATCTTATTCTTGAGCTCTGACCAACTTCCAACTCAAAGTAAATGGTTGATTCCCGTGGGCTTGACCAAAATCGAGATAAGAAGATGCTTTTGGGCCAATTTTCAGAGACTGTTATGTTATTATATTTATTCCATCTTGAAACAAACACTAATTGTGTCCTAAACATTGAACAACTGTTCTAGTTTGGTCCTTTATTTCTTGAACTATGATTGACTTTTTTTCCAAAGTATAGGTTGACTCTAAGCATAAAAGTAAATGATGTCTTTTTTCCTGAAACTATGGCTTAGCATGTTAGAAAGTCAAGACAAATAGAAGCACACATTATCGAAAGGGTTTAAGTGGAAGCTTATTAGAGAAACAATTCAGCTTATAAGACCAAAACATAAAGAAAAACTAAATTTAAGATCATGGAAGAAGATATGAAGAACAAGAACTCCATGCAAATTTAAGATGCTTGTTCATAAGACCAAAACATAAAGAAAAATTGGCATTCGATCAACTAAGAGAAGGAAAACTTTAGGTTTTACCGCAGGTGACAACTTAGATGGGTGAAATCCTAGCTTCTTCATCATCCATTACGAGGGACATCAATTAGAATTTTTGCTTCAAAGATCGCAGATCTGATGAAGAAGATGGGTTTTGTGGTTTTAGTAATAAAGAAGATAGCAGATTTAGGAAAAAATTGAGTTTTTTGCTGATGGGTGAAATAATAAGATAAATAAATTGGGGGGGGGGGGGGAATGAAATAAAAG
>JAOTQJ010126257.1:0-10370 GCA_025642045.1 Solanum sejunctum
CAACCTCTTTTCTTCACCATTTTGGTCCTAAGAAAAGATAATCCCACACTGAAAAATAATGTAGTACACGCGTTTTGCCAGATAGGACAGCTGTTGTCACGCCCCGGAAGGGTACTTGGGCGTAACTGGCACTCAGAGACTATTGCTAGCCCTCAAGCAAACCGCCTAGTCTTATCGCAAATGTTCAATCAGTACAATAGTGGAAGAAAACAAAGAAATGACTATCTATCAAGTGGGCTATAAACTATCAACTCAGTCTATCGTAAAGAATACGAGAAAATGGACAGTCTCAGTGTAAAGTGGGGAACTAGGGAAAAAGAAACCCAACATCAACCATCATCAATTTATGTCTATGAAGTCTTTATAACCATTGTCTCAGAAGGTACCATGACAGGCCATGGCTACCACAATCAAATGAAATAACTCAAAATATATAAAAAGATAAATATGTCCTTCGAAAGTAAAGGAGAACTCATCAAGTCTCTATCTGGGGATCTAGGAACCTCAGCGATTAGCCTGCTGAAGTCATCTGTTTATAGAATCTGCATCATAAAAGATGCGGCACCAAAGGGGCCTTAGTACATGGAATGTATTGTATGTAAAATGGGCTAAAGTAAATAGTAAGGGTTATACAATATACAATGACATCAGCTCATCGATCACTCAACATCAACACAGAGTAAGGAATATGACTTTATCACATCGCTATCCTTCAGGACATCACATAATCACATCAATCTCAGAGTACTATCAACATGAAACCTATCTTGGAGTTTCTATAATCGACAATCACTACCTATGATCCAGTGATGATATAATGAAGAGATGTCGTTGCCACATCTGCCTAGTACCTTGTTGGGGTAAAGGATGAGTCTGTCGGGGATCCCAAAGAAGTCTGTGAAGTTTTCTGTGGGACAAAGGAAATATCCGCTTTCATAGTCCAATCATCTCCTACGCTAGCCACAGATTTAATGAGTATTAGTGGGACTCACTCTTACCCATTTTGGTGCTAATACTCCTCCCAGGACTCGATATGCTCATAAGTATGACATTATCACATTGGCTATACAACCAATCCCCCCTCCCCCAGCAGGGACCTCATCTTATCTGACAATCTCTCAACTCAAGGAATAGGTTCTTCCTCTCAAAGCTAAAATTCAACCTCATTTAGACTGTAAAAACATTAATTTCATCAACTTTAACCATCAACTTCAGCCATCAACATACTCATCTCAAGACCCAGAGCACAACAATTAATACAGTCAGGTAGTCAAGGCTTTAGACATTATCCCTAAGTTCATTCTTGAAGTATTTTATGGGGAACTCATGTAGGGTAAGCATATAATCACATAATAATAAATGTAGACAGTCAAGTCAAAATATGATGATCATCAATTTAAGATGTTGTATATATATGCAAGATAAATTTCAAGAAAATCTTGAAGAATTACAATTTAAGACCTATCAATTATCAACTATCATCCTACTACATGCATTGGGCTACATGGAAGAACAATTTCATGTTCTAGGTAGCTTTTACATACCTAGGCTGAAGATTGTACAAATCTTCAAGGAAATCTTGACCTTGAATCTGGAAATCCTCAAGATATCTCTTCTTCTCCTCTCAGAATCCACGCTTAGACTTAGAAGAGTGTGTGTTTTGAAATCCTTTTGTATGAATTTAGGCTTAAAAATACATTTTGGGACTTAAAAGTTGGTTAAAATGACTAAAATACCCTTCCCAAAATTAAAAGAAAAATGTCAAAAAATTTGTATTCGGCCACGATGCGCCAAGGGCGCAAAGCAGTATATTTTTGTGAATTTTTGTAATTTTTAGTTCTCGTCAAAAAAATGGAAAAAACACTAAGTGTGTCTCTGCATCGCGCCAGGGGTGCAGACAGACACTATCCGGATAAATATTAGCAAAATTTTATTTTTGATATGGTCACTCTTAAATCAGGTCGAGACCATTTTCTCACTCCTTTTTCTGCATTGATCATAAATCTGATCTTGGATTTTCAATCGGAGTTTTAGAATACGTGTTGCGCTCATGATTACGCTTTCGGGGCATTTCGATAATTTTTATGGGGTGTTACATCATCTCTCCTTGGAATTATTCATCCTAGAATGATGAGTAAAGGTAGAATACAAGCACGAGTAGCCCCAAAACTCATCTTATTTCTCACTCGAGAACTCTCAAACTCTCAACTATCCATCATCTATCTCGGGAACTAGACTCAATGCATCAAATTGAAGAATAGAAATTTAATAGCATTAAGGATGGGGACTTCACCTTCCATATTGTCATTATTTGGCACAAATAGATGCAGGTATTTGAGTTTCATATCTTCCTCAACTTCCTACGTAGCTTCCTCAATAAATTGATTCCTCAATAGAACTTTGACGAAGGCTATCTCTTTGTTCCCTCAACTTTTTTGAACTTGTCGATCAAGGATTTGGACTGAAATTTCTTCATAAGATAGACTATCCTTCACTCCCAAACTCTCAATAGGAATTTCTAAGGCAGGATCTGCCAAATACTTCTTTAATTTTGAAACGTGAAACACCCGATGGACTCCATCTAGCTCGGAAGGCAATTCTATCTCATAAGCAACTTTCCCAATCCTCCTCATAATTTGGTATGGTCTGATATTACCTGGACTCAACTTCCCTTTCTTACCAAACATTATGACACCCTTCATAGATTATACCTTTAGGTACACCTAATCATGTACCTCAAACTCAAAATCTCTTCTCCTCACATTAGTGTAAGAATTTTGATGACTTTGTGTTGTCTTTAACCTCTCTCTAATGACTTTAACCTTCTCTATAGACTGGTGGACAAGATCAGGCCTGATCATTTCAGCTTCAGCAACCTCAAAATAGCCAATCGGTGATCTACATTTCCTCCCGTATAATGCCTCATAATGGGCCATCTGAATACTGGTATGGTAGCTATTGTTGTATGCAAACTCAATCACTAGTATGTGGTCATGCTAATTACCCTTGAAATTGATGATGTAAGCTCTCAACATATCCTCCAATGGTCTGAATGGTGTGCTCTGCCTATCCATTTGTTTTGGGGGTGAAAAGTTATGCTCAGATGTACTTTCATGCCCAATCCCTTCTAGAAACATCTCTAAAATTAAAAGGTGAATTGAGCTCCTTTGTCCAAGATGATATACAAGGAAACTCCATGTAACCTCACAATCTCACGAATGTACAGTGGGGCATACTCCTCAGCCGTATTGGTTGTCTTAACTGCCAAGAAGTGGGCTGATTTAGTTATCCTATCCATGATCCCCCATATCGAGTCATGTTGTTTTCTGGATCATGGTAAGCCTGTAATGAAATCTATGTTGATCATCTCCCATTTCTACTCAGAAAATTTCAAAATTTTGAGCTAATCCACATGGTCACTGATGTTCAACCTTAACCTACTGAAAATTAGGGCATTTACAGACAAATTTAACAAATATCTTTCTTCATCGCATTCCACCAATAGACTTCTCTTAACTCGTGGTACATCTTGGTAGAACCGGGATTAATGGAATATTTGGAGCTATGAGATTCGACCATGATCCTCTCTCGTACACTGTCAACATTAGGAACACATAATATTTCTTGATACCTTAACACCTCATCTCCCCTTTTGGAGAAAACCATCAGCTTCTGCTTGTGAACCGCCTATTTTAATTAGAATAGGACAGGATCTTGGACTTGTTTTTCCTTACTTCTGACACTAAGGATGAAGTAAATCCACTCTAAACATTGAGCCCGCCTTCATTGTTCTCCTTAAGTTGCACTCCCAGTCGAGCCAATCTGTGAATTTCTTTAGCCAATTCCTTCTTCCTTCCTCCATATGGGTAGTGCTACCCATAGATAGCCTGCTATGAGCATCAACAACAATGTTAGCCTAACCTGGGTGGTAGAGAATGATTATATCATAATCCTTGAGCAACTTCAACTACCTTCTTTGTCACAGGTTGAGCTCTTTCTGGCTCAACATGTACTAGCAAGCTCTTATGGTCAATGAACACTTCCACATGCACTACATACAAATAGTGACACCCAATCTTAAGTGCAAATACCACCTCAGCCAACTCAAGATCATGAGTCGGATAGTCCTTGTAATAGATCTAGAGTTGTCTGTAAGCATAAGCTATCACCTTCCCTCTCTGCGTCAACACACAACCTAGTCCAACTCTTGAGGCATCACAGTATATCACGAAGTCCCCCATCCCATCGGGCAAAGTCAAAACTAAGTTGTACTCAATCTAGTCTTCAACTCTCGGAAACTCCTTTCATATTCCTCAGACCACTGTAATTTGACCTTTTTTGAGTTAGCTTAGTCAATGATGCTGACAAAGAAAAGAAGCCCTTAACAAATCCGCAGTAGTACCCTGCCAAACCCAAGAAGCTTTTTATTTCTGCCAGAGAAGTTGGTCTATTCCAGTCTTTCATCACTTCAATTTTCTGAGTATCCACCCGAATGTCATCTCCCCAAACAACAGTTCCTAGGAAGGCCACAAACTTGAGACAAAACTCACACTTTGAGAATTTCTCATACAACTCATGATCTTTGAGCCTTTGCAAAACCACTCTAAGGTGATTAGCATGTTTCCCTTCATCCTTCGAATACAACAGAATACTATCAATAAACATGATTATGAACATATCTAAATACGGTCTGAATACCCTGTTCATCAAATACATAAAAGCTGCAGGTGCATTTGTCAACCTGAAGGATATGAGCAAGAACTCAAAGTGGTCATATCGTGTCCTAAAGGTTGTCTTAGGAATATCACTTTCCCTCACCTTTAACTGATGGTAACCCGATCTGAGGTCTATCTTGGTGAAACAAGTAGCACCATGAATTTGGTCAAAGAGATCATATTTCCTGGGCAGAGGGTACTTATTCTTTATGGTGACCTTGTTCAGTTATCGGTAATCTATACATATTTTGAGAGTCCCATCTTTCTCACGCACAAATAGCATAGGATCACCCCATGGTGAGATACTAGGCCTTATGAAACCTTCTCTAACAAGTCTTACAATTGTTCTTTCAACTCTGCGGGGGTCATTCTATAATATGGAATTGAAATGTGTTTGGTCCCGTGAAGAACATCAATCCCAAAGTCAATCTCCCTATCAGGAGGGACTCCAAGTAGATCATTAGGAAACATCTCAGTAACTCATTACAACAGGGACTGACTCAAGAGTAGAAGAGTCAACATCATCAGACTTAACTCGCATAAAGTTATAAATACACCCTTAGAGATTATCTTAAGATAAGATATAAACTTGCCCTTAGTGGAAACTGAACCCCCTTTCTACTCTAGAACAGGCTTATTAGAAAATTGAAACTTAACAATTCAGGTTCTATAGTCAACAGAAGCATAACAGGGATAAAGCCAATCCATACTAAGTATCATATCAAAATCAACAATTTCTAATTCTACCACGTCTAAGGTGTCTCCATGATAAATGGATAGTACACAATCTCTGTAAACCCTCTTAGCTAATATAGACTCGCCAATAGGAGTGGAAACAACAAAAGGTTCAAGCAAACACTTTGGAAGAATCCCAAACTTACTAGCCACATAAAGGATCAGAAAAGGCAAAGTGGCACATGGATCAAGCAATGCATAATAATCAAAGGTAAAGAATCGAAGCATACCTATAACAACATCTGGTGCAGCCTCCTGATCCTTTCAATTACCCATCATAAAAAGACAGTTCGTCCAGCCTCATGTACCTATAGTAGCATCCCTTTGTTGATTGCCAGTTGGGGGTACTGCAGAGAACTATGGTCTACTGCCCCCTTCACCTCGCCTTCTCTTTGGACACTTATAACGAAAGTGACCAGTCAATCCATATAAATAACAAACATCTCTCTCTATATGACACTCACCTAGATGAAGCTTACCACACTTGTCACAAGATGGCTTTCCCCTCTCACCTTGGGTCACACTAGCTTGATATTGTGTACCCTGAGCCTTATAGTTCTTGTAACCATAAGGTTTCTGATCATACATGTTTAGCTAAACGGACGCACTTGCTACAGAAGATGCATGATTAGATGATCTCTTTTGAAAGTAGTACTTGTTGCCCTTATTTTGTCTCTGCTGGCTAGGCTTATGCCCAACTGATTTTGTCTTTCTATTGAAGTGTTCCTGTCTATCTTTCCTCTTATCTTCCTCCATCTATTGGGCATACACCATGATTCTGGAGATGTCCATGCCTAGGATCAGCAAAGCCACCTTACACTACTTCTGCACATGTCTGCCCAAACCAGAAACAAATTTCCTCATCCTATACCTCATGTCTTGGACCATCTCTGGACATACCTGGAAAGCTTAATAAACTTAATATTGTACTATTTCATAGTAATCCCTCCTTGCTTCAGATTCATAAACTCATCAACCTTCTTTTCCCTCAACTATTGAGGGAAAAAGTGATCAAGGTAGGTAGTCTCAAACTTCTCCCATGTTGTAGGCTCCGCATTCTCATCCCTACTTTCCTCCTACTGGTTGTACCTATCATTATCAACATCTTTCAATTGGAAGGAGGCAAGCTCCACTCCCTTAATCTCATCAGCATGCATCGCTTTCAAGACCTTGTACATTTCATCAAATAAAATTCCGCTGGTCCTCCTCCACCTTCAACTCATATACACTAGTGGGTTCATCCTTAAGAAGTCTCTATGTCTGGTGGTAGCTGAGGGATCCTATGAGCTAGAACTCGGAGCTTGAGAACCTTGGTTGTTATCCTGGGAGGCTACCAACTGAGTCAGCATGGTGATGGCTACCTTAAACTTTGCCTCTGTGTTGGGAGCTGGTTGGGGCCGAGCACGGAGTGCCTGTGGGACCTCGACAGTCCTGGAAGGGCATCCCTGCCTCCTAGCCTTTGGCTAAACCGACACCTCAGGTTAGGTGTTCTCAGTAGCTAGGGCTACGATATCTCTCTGAGCGGTCGTTCTCTTTGGCGGCATTTCTTTAAATGTGTAATGAAGAATTAAAATGAGATTTTGATAAAGTTAAGCTCTATCGCATAAATCCAGATCATACAAGAAGGATGACATTTCATAATGTCCGATAGCCTCTTTCTCACGAAGTATGGTGCACAACTCACCTATAAAGAAAACTCTACTAGACACGGCTTCATAGACTCCCTAGGATACTCAAACTCTGGGCTCTGATACCAAGTTTGTCACATCCCGGGAGGGTACCCTAGGCGTAATTAGCACTTAGAGACTATTGCTAGCCCCAAAGTAAACCACCTAGTCTTATCACAATCATTCGATTAGTTCAGTAGCGGAAGAAAACAAAGAAATGACTATCTATCAAATAGGCTATAAACTATCAACTCAGTCTATCATAAAGAATATGAGAAAAGGGCCAGTCTAAGTGTAAAGTAGGTAAATAGGGAAAAAGACCCCCAACATCAACCATCATCAATCTATGTTTATGAAGCCTCTATAACTACTGTCTAAGAAGGTACTGCAACATGCCATGGCTATAACAATTAAATAAAGTAACTTAAAATAGATTAAAAAAGATAAATATGTACTCTCGAAGAAAGGGAGGATTCACCAAGTCTGTGTCTAGGAATCTGTGAACTTTAATGATTAGCCTGCTGAAGTCCTCTATCTACAGAACCTGCATCATTAAATGATGCAGCGCCAAAGGGACATTAGTATGTGGAATATATAGTATGTAAAATGGGCTAAAGTAAATAGTAAAGGCTATACAGTATACAATGACATCAGCTCATCAATCACTCAACATCAACTCAAAGTAGGGAACATGACTTTATCACATCTCTATCCGTCAAGACATCACACAATTACATCAATCTAAGAGTACTATCAACATGAAACCTATTTGGGAGTTTATATAACCGATAATAACTACCTCTGAGCTAGTGATGATACAACAAAGAGATTTTGTTGCCACATCCGCCTAGTACTTTGTAGAGGTAAAGGATGAGTTTGTCGGGGATCCCAAAAAAGTCTGTCAAGTCCTCTACGGGACAAAGGAAACATCTACTTTCACGGTCTAATCTTTTTCTATGATGGCCACATAGTTAATGAGTATGAGTGTGACTCACCCTTACCCATTTGGGTGCTAATAATCTTCCTAAGACTTGATATGCTCAATACAACCAACCCGCCCCCCTCAGGCAAGGACCTCATCTTATCTAACAATTTATCAACTCAAGGAATAGGTTCTTCCTCTCAAAGCTAAAGTTCAACCTCATTTTGACTCTAAGAACACTAATTACATCAACGTCAGCCATTAACATGCTCATCTCAAGACCAAGACCACAATAATCAATACAGTCAGACAGTCAAGGCTCTAGACATTACCCCTAAGTTCATTCTTGAAGTCTTCTACAAGCAATTCAGATAGGGTAAGCACATAATCACACATTAATACATGTAAACAGTCAATTCAAAATACGATGATCATCAATTTAAGATATTATATATATATATATATATTCAAGATAAATTTTAAGAAAATCTTCAAGAATTACAATTCAAGACCTATCAACTATCAATTATCACCTACTACATGCATAGGGGCACATGGAAGAATAATTCCATGTTCTGGGTAGCCTTTACATAGCTGGGCTGAAGATTGTATAAATCTTCAAGGAAATCTTGACCTTGAACCTGGAAACCCTCAAGCTATCTCTTCTTCTTCTCTCAGAAATCCACGCTTAAACTTTGAAGAATGTGGATTTTGAAACCCTTTTGTACGAATTTAGGCTTAAAAATACATTTTGGGACTTAAAATGGGTTAAATTGACCAAAATACCTTCCCACAATTAAAAGAACAATATCAAAAAATTTGTACTGGTCCGCGATGCGCCAGGGCGTGGAACAATATATTTTTGTGAATTTTCATAATTTTAAATTCCCATTGAAAAAATGGAAAAAACACTAAGTGTGTCTCTATGCCCCCTCCTCATCGCAGGGCCTCGAACAGACATTGTCTGGATGAAAATTAGCAAAATTTTATTTTCACTACGGTCGCTCTTAAATTGGATCGAGATCATTTTGCCACTTGATTTTCCATGTTGATCATAAATCTGATCTCGGATCTCCAATCGGGGCTTTGGAAGACGCGTTACGTGCACGATTATGCTTTAGGGGCATTTTGGTAATTTTTATAGGGTGTTACAACTGTGCTTATATAATAAAATATGGGCTAGTTGGAGTGTTTGTTTGTGCATTTTGAATGCTGGAGTTCCAACTTGTGATTTGAAGCCAAGTTAAAGGGCTATTTTTTGTATTGTGTCAATATTTTAATATTATATATTAATATTTTTAACTTTCAAAATTAACTTTGAAAAAGTACAAAATGACAATTTAAAAGATAGAAAGAATAATATCTAATATTGTTTTAGATAAACTAAATTTTACTTTTATTCTTAATGAAATGAATTTTAGCCAACAAACATCTAAGAATTATTTTAGAGTACAAGTTCCAAAAGTCATCATTTTTTCTTAAATATCATGTCAAGTCAAAGGGTGTCACATCTTGCACTACATACAATAAATATTCAATGTTATCAATATGTTTCTAACTAACAACTCTATTCTTAATTAATCTTCCATTCATAATAAAGTTGAGAATAACTATTCACGTAAGCATAGCTTGTTATTATACAAGAATATCCTCGTAGTTTCTATTGGTAAGTCCTCCTTGTTTTAAGTAAGTTTATTTCATGGAAAAGTAATTCTAGCATACTACAATAATTTATAAAAATTCACATATTCAAAATACTTATTAGCTTATAGGATTTTTCAAACTATCCAAGAAGCTTGGCTAGATTGCATCCTCTTGAAGAATTATATTTTTCACAATGGATGAGCATTTATTGTACGCATGTTTTATACTTTATTCTAGACAAATTTCAAATGTCTATATCAAGTATACTAAACCATTAAGTTGGCCTTTGATATATAATACAACGTATTCCAAATATTTTTTTAATAATATATTCAGTTTGTGTTCAAAGAAAATTTCTGTAGGTGGCTTTAATTTTTATTTTGTATTAAATCAGAATACTTGAATAGAAATTAAAATTTACTTTGTGAATTATGTTATTTTAACTGTCACGACCCAACCCATGGACCGTGATTAGTGCCGGTTGGTTCTCAGACAAACACTAAACTAGATTTCCATTCACAATAACTAAGAAATTTCTCGCAATTTCGGTAGAGTTTCCTCTGTTTTACTGACTAGCCTCACCTGCAAACAACGAACCTAGCAATAAGAAACATCACTATATATATATATATATATATATATATATATATATATATATATGTGGGCCGACGAGATCTCCTCTGTAGC
>JAOTQJ010126278.1:0-10369 GCA_025642045.1 Solanum sejunctum
ATATATATATATATATATATATATATATATATATATATATATATTTCATCATCATAAAGTCATTCAATTCACAAGATACGCAATAGACCTTCAATTCCTCAAGAAATCATAACCCGAACATTTTATCAAACATTTGGCGGGTGTGTAGTGCTAGTGTAAAATTATGCATTTTGAAAGTTAAATCATGATAGAAAATCCAACGTAAAACCATCAATAGATACTTGGTAATGCCCTCAAGTAATATACAACAAAATCCTTCATCAAATCTCATAATAGACCTTAGATTCATCGCTCAAAATATGCTAAAACAATCATAATTTCATGAAATCCTAACATAGTGTGCAGTGAAATTCATGATAAGCAAGACCCATGAGTAAATCAATTCTAAATCATGCAATGTTAGGTAAAAAAAAAGCTTGGGTGTCATGGGTGAAAGGAACCCATGAAAGAAACTCAAATAACTTGACTTTGGAGAATCCTTGAAGAAGATTGGAGAAAGAGACTTGAAGCTTGAATGAGAATGGAGACTTGAAGCTTGAATGAGAACTTTGAGATCCGGATGAGTTTTGGGACTTAAAATTTGGAGGTGAAATATCTTCTAACTGTTTGAGAGAGTATTTGGGAATGTCTTGAATGATATGAGGGTAATAAGTCTAAGTGTAGGTTTTTTTTATGTATGGGAATATTTAGGCCCAAGACCCAATGGACTGGGATAGAAAAATTGTGCACAAGAATATACAGTAGCTCGCCCTTAGTGTGTCACTCCAGGGGCGCAGATTGTCACTGGAAATTGCATTTTTGAGATTTTCAAATTTTGCTATGGTTACACTTAAATCGTGGTTAGACCTATCTCCCACTAAATTTGACCCCCGAACAAGAATATGAACTCAGATTTTTGATCATGCATGAATTTTGATATATATGAAAATGATGATTCCAGGCACTTTTAAGGCACATTTTCGAGCACTTTTGGGGTCGTTTCAGGGGTATGATAGAGAACATCGATGACCATCCTCATCATTCTTAGTAATCCATGGGCAATGTCTCAACTTATGATCCCTTGCACCACATTTGAAACATGTTGTTGAACCAGCCAAACAATCTCCCGGATGGTACTTTCCACACTTGTAGCATAGAGGAGAATCTTGAACACCAACACCCTTTCCTTTCCTTTGAGCATATGGACAACTAGGAATCTTGTGTCCCATCATGCCATGCCCAAAGCATGCACCCATGTTCCTCTAATATGTGCCACTATGTTTTCTCCCACACTTTGGGCACCTAGGATAAGTCATCCCACCATTGCCACCTTTAACTTGGACCTTTCTTCTCCCTTTATTTGAGGCTATTGGGCAATCTCTCATCTTATGTCCAACACTGCCACACTTGGAATAACCCTCAACTTTCGCCAAACACCTCCCTTGATGTTTCTTGCCACATCCTTAATAAGTGACAAAAGGGATCCTTTTCTTCTTACACTTAGGAACCAGTAGACTAGTAGAAGATGAGGCACCACCAACTCGAGCCCTCTTAGCCTCACTCCCCTTCCTCTTATCATTTGAAGTCTTGAGAACACCCACTTGATGATTGAGTTGAGCAGTTACGGCTGTAGCCAATAGCCATAGAGCTTACGAACCTCCACATTCAACATATCACCATTAGGAAGTTGACCCCCAAGTAAGATATTGAAACTCCCTAAAAAGTGCCTAAAAATGTGCCTCAGCAGTGCACATAATTGTTATTTCTATATATCTCAAAATTCTTACATGATATCAGAAATTCAAATTTATATTCGTTATCAAGGGACAAAGTTGAGTAAGAAATGAGTCTAACCTCGATTGTAGAGCAATCGTATCAAAATTTCATTTTCCAAAACTTACCAAAAACAAAATTGATCCACGCCCCTAGCGTGACGCGACCAGGGTGCGGACCTATATATTTTTTTGCCAATTTTATTATTTTAGTCCAACGTCTTTGGTTCTTAGGCCTAAGCATTCCTATGCGTGAAAACATCTATACTTAGTCATTTTTCAACATCATATCATTTAAGAAAACCCCAAAACCCTCTCTAACACTTAGCCAAATATTTTACTCAAATTCAAGTGTCCCAAACTCATTTGGATCTTAAGGAATTCACTCAAGCTTCAAGTTCTCATTCTAATCTTCATCAAGACAATCTCTTAAGTTGTGGTATGTGGGGTTCAACCATTGGATCCTTTAACCCATGATGGCCAACCTTCCTTTTTATATAAATTACATGCTTTTAAGTTGATTTATGTATGGTTATTCTTACTATGAATTTGATCATACAGTATATTGGGATTTTCATGAAATGTGGACTGTTTAAGCATATTTTGAGCTATGAATCTATGTTCTATGATGAGATTTGATGAAGGGTTTTAATGTATCTTGCATGAGGGTGTTACCAAGTTTTGGTTGGTTAATTTACATTAAGTTTTCTCACATGATTTCACTCTTACATTGCATGATTTTGAACTAACATTATACACCTGCCAAGTGTTTGATAAAATTTCTGGTTTAGGATTTTGAGTTATTGATGATCTATGGCATGACCTATGATTTGGATGACTTTATGATGATGAAAGGAAGGTATATATGTATTGGTTTCATGAAAAGTATCTATAGTATTGTAAGTGACCACACCTTTTGGAGGTGGTGCTATGCCTCAATCACCATAGATGGTATGGTGTGACAACCATCAACCACTTGAGGGATTGATACCTCAATCACTATGGATGGTAGGGTGTGACAACCATCAACCAATTGAGGGGTTGATACCTCAATCACCATGGATGGTAGGGTGTTACAACCATGAACTAATTGAGGGGTTGATGCCTTAATCACCTCCTCGAGGGGGTGGTAGGCCTTGGATTCTATAATGATGGTCTCTTGTTACACATATAATATGTTATATACCTGCATATTTACTTCAAGCATTATTTATGCATGCCATATTGCTATATGCTCGTCCATTGACTAATTATGCATTTCGATTATGTTGCCTATCTCTTGATGCATAGCATCCTACATACTTAGTATATTCAAACGTCCTAATGCATACTCTATACCTACATGATATTACCATGTAGGAATGGGAGCTCCACTTGATCCTCCTCCTCCTCCACGTGGCTAGTACTATCTCTTAAAGCAACCTTAATAAGTCCTTAACTCAGAGGACAATAGCTATTGATTCTATATTATGTAAAGACTCTTTTCTTTGTTTAGATGCTTATGAATATGAGATTGAGTCCGGAAAGTTGTCTTGGCCCCCACCCAATCTATGCTAGAGGTGTTATTAGACAAGTTATGTATTTACGCAAGCTTCCACTTCTTTGATGACTTATGCTATGAAAGACTTTCCCTTAGTCCCTTTTATCCTTATTTACATTTTCTTATTGTTGTTAATTTACTTCTGTGACAAAAGATGTGTAAATGATATGCTAAGAGGCTTATTTGGGGTCCCATTTGCCATGTCACGTCTAGGCCCTAGGCTTGGTCCTGATAGAGATGGTCATTACATTGCCCACTATTCTGAGGAGTTGAAACATATTTTAAAATGTAATGGTTAGGGATCAGTAATCTGATTTAGAGGACTTAGCTCTACCACACGACATAGATCATAAAGAAGTGAAACATTTCCTAAAATGCCTCATAGCCTCCAATCCACAGTTCTGGCGCACTTCACAATCATGAATAAGACTATAATCGATGTGGTGTGTTGGATTTCGAGGATTAGTAACAACCTAGTGCTCTGATACCAAGTTTGTCATGAACTAAGCATAGGGCATAGATGTGACACGGTGAATGGGAACCCGAAGGGACTCAAACAAGCCTCTTAGCATATCAATCACACATCCTTGGTCATGGAAGCAACATAAACAATAACAAGAGATACCAAATAGGAAGTGGGGCTAAGGGAAGTCTTTGAATATAAACCAACTATAAGAGTCAAGCTTATAGCACAATAATATCATAATATCTAACATACACCTCTAAACTTAGAATGGAGCGGGAACCAAGATACATTCCGAGCTCACCCTCATAATGTCAAATGTTCAACACAAGAAGTCTTATAATAGCAAGAAAGTAGATAGTGTCCTCGAACTTGAGGACTCACCAAAGATTGTTTTTGAAGAATCTTACTAGCCTCGTGGAGGATGATCAAGAGGAACTCCGGTCCTTACATAGTGATATTATGTAGCTATAAAGTATGCATTAGTATGTTTGAATATTCTAAGTATGTAGGATGCAATACAATAAGACATAAGCCAATATACTCAAAATGCATAATAATAAGCAATAGATAAGCATAATCTCAATATGGCATGCATGATTAATGTTTGAAGTAAAACATGTTTACTAATCATTCAACTTGCATAGAACATAACACATATGTGGGAAGAGACCTCAACCAACAAAGAATAAGATCAAGCAAGTTACAACTTGAAATCTCGATGATTATCCTTCATTGGTAAAGAGATAGACTACTTGCCAAGGTAAACCGTACTTCACCTTATGGGAACATGACCCATTTTGTATGAAGTAACCCTCCTTATGGGAACATGACCCATTTCCGAAAGGATTTCAGGAAAAACTTCGCCTTACGGGAACATGATCCATTTCGGGAAGAATTTCAAGAGAGAATGCGATAAATGGATCCACTAGTAAAGCAAAGGTAAAGTATACTCCTGTGTTGGCACATAGTTTGAGGAAAGGAATAAAAATCTATGGAGATGGTCCATGCCATATCTAATCCATCGATGCTAAGCCTAATCCCATGGAATAATTAGAATAATCACACTTTAAAAATTTGTAAGAAACATGGAAACATGACATGAGTAGCTCTAAAACATCTTTGACCTCTAATGGTGAGCCTAACTTTAAAATGTAAAAATAGATCATTATCAAACATTACCCTTGTATTAACATTAAAGGTCCATAAGAGGTAAAATCTTTGAAAAAGGGCTTACTCGGCATTTACAACATCATAGATATTTTTCATGAATTCAATACATTTTTTGAAAGACCAAAATTATCATAAAGTCACTTGACTCATAAATCATACGATAGATCATCAATAACTCTAAGAATCCTTGTTAAACCATTTTATTAAATACTTGGTGGTTGTATAATGCTTGTTCAAAATCATGGAATTCAAGAGTCTAATAATATGAGAAAACTCAATGCAAATCTTTCACACACCGAGCCTAGGGCCTAGACGTGACTGACGAATGGGGAACCCGAAGGAACCTCAAACAACCCTCATAGTATATTATTACACATCCTTGATCGCGGAAGCAATTCGAAGGACAATAAGTTATAAATGTAAACAAGGGGAAACTGGGACTAAGGATACACTTTCATATTATAAACATCAAGAGTCAATAGAGTCAAGCTCATCGCATAGATACATAACATATCAAATCATACCTCTACTACATTGATAAGAGCGGGGGCTAAGACAAAGCAATAGGGCTCACCCTTATAGTCAATACATAAGTCAAAGAGAGAAAGTCTTAATACATAGCAATAGAGCATAAGTAATGTCCCTAGAATGGAGGACTTACCTACAAGCTTGATTGAAGTCGTACTAGCCACGTGGAAGAGGACAATCAATCGGTATATCGATTCCTAGATGGTGACATCATGTAGGCATAGAGTAAGCATTAGTACGTTTGAATGTACTA
The DNA here is from genome assembly GCA_025642045.1 of Solanum sejunctum. Lineage (NCBI taxonomy): Eukaryota > Viridiplantae > Streptophyta > Magnoliopsida > Solanales > Solanaceae > Solanum > Solanum sejunctum. Next base: position 5,709 of record JAOTQJ010126278.1, read on the forward strand.
AGTATGTAGGATGCAATATAATAAAAGATAGGCATCACAGGCAAAATGCATAATCGTAAGCAATAGATAACATACTAACAACATGACATGCATGAATAATGCTTGAAGTAAAACCATGCTTATATAGAGTGTAAGGAATGACCATTATAGTGAAAGTCAAGGCCTACCACCCCCTTGGATAGGCGCATGAGGTATAAACCCCTTTATGATATTGATGGAGTACAAACCCCCCAACGAGGTTGACAGAGTACAAACCCCCCATCAAGGTTGATGGGTACTGACCTCCAACAATGTTACCCGAGCCTACCATCCCCTGAGCTAGGTGACCAAGGTACCAGCCCCTTAATAGGTTACCCGGACCTACAACCCTCTGAGCTAGGCTTGGCCATCTCCAACACTATGTAGAGATAATATCATATATATATATACCTCTTTCATCATCATACACATACATTCCTTTTTATTATCATTCCATCATCATTCCATCATCATATAGACATTCAACTCATACGACATACATTGGACCTTCAATTCCTCAAGAATCCATAACCGGACATTTTATAAAATACTTTGAGGGTGTGTAATGCTAGTGTAAAATCATGCAATTCAAGAGTGAAATTATGCTATAAAAATTAGTGTAAAGTCATCAATAGATACTAGGTAACACCCTCTAATAATATACATCAAGACCCTTCATTAATTCTCATCATAAACCTCAGACTCATGGCCTCAAACATAGCAAAACAGTCACAATTTCATATATCTCAACATAGTGTGTAGTGATTTTTATAATAAATAAGATCCATGCGTAAATCAACTTTGAATCATTCAATTTTAAGTAAAAGGAAGCTTAGGCATCATGGGTGAAAGAAACCCACATACCTTAGCCTTGGAGATGAACTTGATGAAGATTGGAGATGGAGACTTGAAGTTTGAGAGAAAATCCTTAGATTTGGATAGGGTTTTGAGACTTGAGTTTAGGAGTAAAATGTTTGGCTAAGTGTTTGAATAAGTATAGGGGAATGTTTAGAATGATATAAGGGTGAAAAATGGTTAATTATAGGTATATTCACGTTTGGGGACACTTAGGCCCAAGATTTAAAAGTCTTGGACCACAAGAAAATAACTTAGTAGAATTTACACAGGCCCGAGTTTGGCCCGTGATGTGAACCTCTTGTGAAGGTTGAATTTACACATGTCACGGATAGACACTGGATAAGCAAAAATGCGAAAATTGAAATTGCTAATCGTTTTCTCTTAAATTAGGGTTAGCCGCATCTTCCACTCAAAATGACCTCTTGATCAAGAATATGAAATCGAATTTTTGATATCACCCACGAATTTTATGATATATAAAAAATATGATTTCAGACACTTCCGAGGCACATTTTCTGGCACTTTTTGGGGTCGTTTCAAAATCAACCCATCAACATATAGTAAAATCCCCATATAGAATACCTTGAAATTCATCATCTAATCTCATAATAGATCATAGTTTCATAACTCAAAACATGCATAGTCTCAATAGACTAAACTCATTCATTGTACAAGCTTGAAATAGATAGTCATGTATAATAAATAAACATTTCATAAAATCCCAGCATAATTTATACTCATAATACATAATAGAAGATACCCATAGATAATACAACTTGAAAACATGCAATTTTCATAAAAATGGAGATTGGCCTTCATGGGTGAAAGAACCCAATGGATAAAACCTGCTTACCTAAATTTGGGGATTCCTTGATGTAGACTTGAAGGAGACTTGAAGCTTGAATGGAGTTCTTGAGATCCAGAATTAAGCTTGAGACACTTCATTTTGGATGAAATATCTGGTTATGTCTTGGAGAAGTTTTCAGAGGGTCTTGATATAGAGTTGAAAAATGGCTAAATATAAGTGTTTGAATGCATAAGTTGGCATGGAGCTATGACCCCAAGGTCCTTAGGCCGAAACAGAAAATTAAGAAAAAATCAAAATTGATCCACGTCTCGTCTGCGACGTGGATCCATTGGGAAGGACAGAATTACACTGATATGTGCCCAATCCGCAATGCGGTCTGGTCGCGGATGCACACTGGATAAGAAAATTTTGCGAAAATTATATTTTGCTATGGATCCTCTAAAATCGGGGTTATACCCATTTCCTATTCAATTTTGCCCCCGATCAAAAATATGAAGTCGAATTTTTGATATCACATATGAATTTTGAAATATATGGAAATTATGATTATGGCATTTTCAAAGCACATTTTTGGGGCATTTCAGAAAAAAAATTTGGTAAAGAGCGTTATTCCCGAATGAGGTCTGTCAAGTTTGAATTTGATCAATTAGTTGGACTTCAATATAGATGTTGAACATCGGATCAATAATTAAAAAAAAAAATTATGACAACATTATGAATTTTCAAATATTTTTAGTATTCAATTTAATAATATTGACGTGACGCACACGTACAATGCACGTACACAAAATTAGTATATATATATATAATTTTTGGTAGCTACTAGAAGTTTTATTGTCTTAATTATTTATAATTACTGTGCTCCTAAAACAAATAATAAGAACAGTGAAAATGATTACACAAAAGGTGTACGTACTTTTTCTTTTCTTTTTTTCAGAAAAAGGGTAGTTAGTTGGGATCTCCAGTTAGTTCACAACAAACAGCTTTTAGATAGAGCTTAGTTGTATGGAGTATTAATTAGAGTTCTTTTAGAATATCGGCTATCCAAAACTCAAAGGAAACACTTTAGGTTTTCACATTCAAAAAGTCAAATATTATTGAAACTCAATTTGTTATTTTATCGAAAAACGTACGATTTTATTCGTTCATGACAAAATATTTGCACTATTGATCTACTATGCTTATCATGATCAATGTTTTAATTTATATATGTTAATAGTATAAAAAATATTAAATATAATTAAGTTTCTCATAAGCTAACTATAAATAAATCATATATTACTAGCGCATCAATTTTATTTGCTATGTTCCAGAAAACGACGCATTTATTTTATTTCAAAACAATCTAATTTTCAAAATATTCATTAATCCTTCCTTACATAATTTTTATAATCATCTAAATATCATGATTTATTTAAGGTCATAAATTTAAAAAATTAGATAGTTTAATAAATATTATGACATGCCAAGTTTGAAATATTTTCTTTTTTTTAATTTTATATCAAATTAATTAAGTTCACATAAAATAAATGAACAGAGTAATAATCATTATTTCAGTAATGATTATTATCTTAAGTTCTTGAAAAAATGAGGAGGGAGCGGGGAGTTTTTTTTCCTATGACATCAATTTTTTTACTTATGATGTCGTTCACTCTGATCTCTCTTTCCCCACCCCCAAACCCCTCCCTCCCTTTCCATTCCTTTTTGGTTCCCTTGGCTTATAAATATTCCCTTTGCTCACACCAAGTTAGACGTACCATTCCAACTTTTCTCCTCTCTCACATTTTCTAACACATAAAAACATTTCTCCAAAGAGTTAAAAAGAAAATGGAGTCAAGTGACACCACCACCACCACTTCTTCACCATCTTCTCGGTCCATCTCTTCGTCCTCTTCGTCTCCTCCTAACTCTCCACCTTCTCCGCAAGTGGCCGTGGTTGTTAGCCCTTGTGCGGCTTGCAAAATCTTGCGGAGGAGGTGCATGGAGAAATGTGTGTTGGCTCCTTATTTTCCTCCCAATGATCCCATCAAATTCACTACTGCTCATCGCATCTTTGGTGCTAGTAATATTATCAAGTTCTTGCAGGTATATTTCAAATTCGTTGTTAATTCTATTTAGTAATAAATTATTAAAAAAAATAATGTTAATTGATTTCAATTTTTTTATAAGTGATCAATATAATTTAATTTGTTAGAGCAAGTTATGCTACGTTCTGTCTTGAATAATTTCAATTCTATTTAGTGATAAATTATTAAAAAAATAATGTTTTGGTTTATTTTCACTTACTACATTATGACATCCTCTCTAAGTACAAGTATGGCAACTTTTACTTCTAGATGCAATGTGAAAAGTAAAAGTGTCCTGGACTAATATAATAAATTGTTCAAACAGTCACAAAAAATTAAATTGAAATACCAATATTGTCCTTAGTAATGTAAGAAAGGGCAATTCATTTTCGAGCTTACATGATTTATTTCAAATGCATGCCTTGGATACAATATTTGGCAGTTCACCCAATATAATGCTTTTTCCAAGTTACTATTCTTTTCCATGTGGCTGAAGTTTCAATTTTATCTTTTCTTTGTCCATTGACTTCCCTAATATGTTTTGAAGAAAAAACTTGTGGTTTGGTACCAACTATACTCATGACTTGACATGTCAAAATAATCAAAATTATTTTTTTTCTCTATTATACACATATTTCCACCTGTTAGGTTTGACAAATTTGAATGATTTCGACAATTACACTACTTATCTTGAGGATCTAGCTCATATCAACAACAACAACTTTATCCCAATGCCTCAAAGGCTCCCGCCCATTGCGGGATAAGGGGGATCGAATGTACGTAGCCTGATCCCTATACTTAAAAATATAGCGCGACTGTTTCTCAATGACCCACGATGAGCGTCGAAAGTTGCATTGACTAATTGCTACTTCACAATTAAAAGAAGCGCAGACAGTTTAAAAAGTCATTTT